>JAZHYW010057394.1:0-20215 GCA_037355805.1 Ixodes ricinus | reverse complement strand
AGCTGCTTCGTTGCTGATTAGTCTAGAGCCGAGGAATCCTTTCCAGACATTTCAGGCAGACAACACGTTTATCATGACATTCTGTGCTGGGATTGCGTGTTTCTGGCTTTTGCGACACCGCAAAAACAGAAAAAAAAAGAGAAAAAAAAGCGGTGGACGTATATTTTAATGCTGGCGTCCGTTCCCCGCCCTTGCAGATGGCTATCCCTGCGCCATCCCCGAATCGCACGAGTCATTCCATTTCCGCGAAATGTATCGGAGTGCTCCCAGGAGCATGACGTTGAACTTTCGCGGAAGATTTCTTTTTTCCCTTTCTTCGCTTCTCTCTACTCTCGTCCCCTCTTTTCGTTTTGTTCTCTTTCCCTCCGCTCGCAGTGTTTCGGGTCGCGCTCTCTCTTCCCCGCTTCAATTCATGTGGTTTTTGTAGTTTGTCTAACGGTAAGCTTTGTGAATTGTGCCTGGATTATCGATTAAAAGGCGAGAAAGAGGTTCAGGTCTCTGATATTTGGCGTTCTATGTCTTTTTCCAATTTGCTCTTTCTCGTGAGGTCTGTATACACCGACGCGCTGTTTACAAACCACTCAGAGTTGGTCCACACCAGATAACGGCACTGCGCTTGCGCAGAAACTTGATTCGTATTGTAGTCGGCGATAAGGTTAAGAGTAAAGTGGAAGCTCATCCCACTTCCTTCCAACTTTTGGCGGAGGGAACGCTCAAGAGGAGGCGACCTCCTTACCAGCGTTTCCTTTGCTAAAGTGAAAAGAGGCGGGAGGTAGGGCTGTGCAAATAGTGCTTCAAATTAAATAGTTGCTGCGTCATTCATAGCCTTGACAGTGCCAGGGAAAGCCAATGCGGCCGGTTTTTTTAACAGTACAGAAGCTAGGGATGACGCTGCACTATTCGAGTCGAACCACTATTGGCACATCCCTAGTGGGAGAAGCTTCTACTTTATTCTTAACATGTCACCGACTATAGGTGAATCGTCCACGCATGCACCTCGACAATAGCAGCACCGCCATGGTAGCGAAGCTTCCATAGAAGCCCATAGGCGCAAAAATGGCGGCTCATGGGGCGCAGCGCCATCTGTGAGATGCGCGGCATTGTCATTAGTCATGCTCGCCTGTGACGTCCCGGAAGTGACGCTTTATTAAAAAGAGACACGAAATGACGCAATTTCCTCATGATTGTGACGTCACGATTCTTTTTGGCGCGAAATTTAAATGATTTTCGCCGGTGGCGCGAAATTGAAATGCTTTTTTCAGATGTTCTACATGCCTGCGCAAGTACCGTCCTTCATACCTTGCTTCACGCGTCATAGCCTTGCTTGTATCAATCACTCCCATGTAATGTCTAATGCAAAAGAATCAGTTTTTTATCAGTTCTGGGAACCACCAATAAGTTACTACCCTTTTCAACTAAGCAGGGTGTTACAGCACGCCTATGAAGGCATACTTATTATTGTAACTATGGCTTGTTTGCCAAGACAGACAAAACGGCACAAGCTTGGTTTACACAGTTTATTATATACGAACTTAGAAGACCACCACAGGACACTTAAAGATAAAGATATGGTGTTGAAAACATGGTGAAAAGAGGTTTGGACAACTCTATGCACGCACTTAATAACCTTGCTTAATACTCTCAACAGGAGGCACGTTTACGCATTTATATTGCACTGTTCACGTTGAGAGATCGTAATTAGATTTAACCATATCAATCACAGGTGGAAGTGCGGGGCCATGGATGTCTTTCGCATTTGAATGACCACTTGAATTAATGCTTCAAGAGATTGGAAATTGAGACCTTTTGTTATAGTACATGCGCTCGCCACAAACATATTGTGCTCCACAGCTTGACTCTCTATGTGAGCGCTAGTACGCAAGAAACTGCCACAAATGGACAGGAAAAAAAGCATTAGAAGAAGGTTATCAATTTGCTCTGTTGCCAATTGTTAGCACCATACTGACTCACTGATTTACCTTTCATCACAGTTTGATCTGCTTTTGTATACCTCAGACAACCAAACATTAATCCAGGTTTATATTTCAAGTCGTCACACTGCACAAGTACACATCGAAACCAACGCTTGTTCTCACACACTCTTCAATCATGCGCAGGGTTGCACAGGGTGTGTAGGGTGTCTACCAACCTGGAAAACCTAAAATTCTCAAGAAATTCGGATTATATTGAAAGGACAGGGTAATATCAAGGAAACCATAAAAAAAGTTCCAAGTCAGTAAGAATGATAAGTGAAAGTGCAACGGCAGCGTGCAACGAAGCCCGATGATTGTACCTTGGTGCCGCTGCATTGAATAACGTTGCCCGACACGTCACTAGGCAGTGCAGGCCACTAAGTACTCCCTGAACCGAAGTAACGGTCAACATTTTATCGAAATAGTCAGGAAAACCTTGGGAAAATTGGGGAATTTGGAATAAGTGATTTCGTAGACACTTTGTCCAATCATTCAAGTGAACGACGTCATCTAGCACTATACAGTGAGGGTCGAATGAATCTAACATATTTTAAATTAAAAAAAACACGTTTTGCATGCTGCGACACTGAAATTTTGATATTGATCCATGGAAAACTCAAGTTCATCTAGCTGAACCTATACGTTAATTGCAGTGTCTGAGCATGCGAAACTGACTTTTACACTTTATTTAAAGTATGCTATATTCATTTGATCATCTCTGTAGACAGTTTCGGCAGGGCATGTGATAATTTAGAGTAATGTACTCGCACAATCCGGTATGCTAGCGCGAACATTGAATGCAACATATAAGACAAACTAAAGGCAATTCCTGACCTTGGGCATAACGCAAGTGTTGTCTCATCTGCACAGCCTCTGGACTTGTTGCTTGGTTTTGCGTCTCACAGCTGCATCAAGGAGCTCAGTATATCTTTTTACGGGCAAACCAATGAAGTCGGACCCTTGCAAACAAAGCAAATAAATCATTATAGACATCCTCACAGCAGAGAGTCAGCAGCTTTTCGACCTTCTCATGAAGAGTGATGCACGACGCCTTCCCAACGCCTTCTTTTAAAACCAGACTGTCAACTGACGCCACAAAAACCTTCTCACAAGCTTGAACGAAGGAAACAAAGCAAGGTGAAGGGACTGAGAGGCTTCCAAAGTCTCCTTCAGCCGTTCCTTTCACACTCAAATAAAACAACACTTGGCTCTCATCAGAAAAGTGGCATTCTTGATTTGCAATTCACATTGCTGAGTTGCAAATCAACAATTGCTTACAGTAACCGAAACCCTTAGGGCTGTGAAAGTACAAGCCCAAGACAAAGGCTTTGTTCTGGCTGCACCACCGCCTGCCGAACCTGCTTGCATTGCTCATCTTCAGCTGAGCTTCCACAAGGGCAGCAACGGCTGGAGACACAAGGCTACGTACACTTTCAACTATCTCAGTGACAGTCAGCATATGACGCCGTCGCTGCAGTCGTTGCTGGAGTCTCCTGTTGTGCTTCCGAAGCTGTCGAAGTTTGGCCCTCAACACCTCCATCTTGCCCTTGCCCTCGGTACGGGTGGCACAGGACCCTGCAAGGGGAAAGCAAAAGCAATTATAAAACGCTTCGAGAAACAATGAAAGGAGCAATGCACCTCCACTGTAAAAAATGTGGAAGTACAAGTAAGCTTTGTGCACAATGAGAGATACCTACGTTGGTGACAAACTGCAAACAAATTCGCCAATTAGATAACCGCATTTGCTCTCGACGGCCATGCTTATGTTTAGTTACTGGACATTAAAAAGCAGTCTGACGTCATATGAATAGAGCTTTGGTGGCAGTTTGCAGAGTGGGAACAAACCAGTAAATTTCGACGGCACCAGGAAGGGGAGCTGAGGCTGTCCACTTGCCAGGATCTACAGGTTCATGGCTATATCATACAGGCTGCGTCATGAAACACCGACTAAATCGTTTTGCTCAAAAACCACACGTCGCACATAAACAGCTATTTTTGTTTAATATAAAAATTCATAACATTTGACGTTTGGATAATTATGGTGTCAAAGATTTTGAATAATAACTTTCTGTAATTACTAAATTTAAAAGTATGGTCACGTCAGGGTAACCACGTTGCTAAACTGCGTCAAGTATTGTAAAATAAATAGTTCGACTTTCTTCAAAATGTTGTTTAATACAATACATTTCCTAAATTCAGTTAGCCTAATAAAAGCTTATTCTTAGAGTGTCACCAAACATTATACTGCATTACTTAAGATGTAGGGAAATGGAAAGGAGTCAGGCATGCTACCTCCGATAAGTTGGAAAAGGTTAGTTTCCGCCTTAGACGTCTCAATTTCTAATAACATAAGGACAAAAATGTGTGCAACTTGCGGTTCGCGCAGTTGCACCACCACAAATCTTTCTTTTTTTTAATAAATATTCCAAATTCGACCGCAACTTTGTGCCTGAAATAAGATCTAACATGTATACTTCGTTACATCATGAGCACAAACTTATAAAAAATTGGTAAGATTTCTGCGTAAGAGGGGGACAGCGATAGCTGGAAAGAAGCCATCCGAGACACAGACACCCGAGTATATTCTCTTTGCTCGGGCGTGCGTGGAACGCCTGCCTGTCTTTCTCGCTTCCGAGTGCGTACCGATTAAAGTTCAACATGCTTTAAAGCAATCAGTGTGGCACCCCTTCACTGCGGACAGCGGTACGTCGTAGGCTGCGACGCGGTGGGCGGAGACTGTCCTCACATGTCACGCTTTGACGTCTAGCGCAGGGACGCGAGTCTCTCATGAAGGCTCATTCACACAGAAAGAACGTTTCGGCCGACGTCGAGGGTCGCGTGAGCAAAGAAGGGTGCACGCACAAGGACAAACTTAGTGTATTCTAGATGTTACATTCATCATCAATTTTAGTATAAATGTTCCTTGTGTGGCCGTCCTCCTTTGCTCAACGTGATCGTCGACGCCGGCCGAGACGCACGACTATATACCTCGGACGGCAAGCTGATGAGTGCGCCGTATACCGTATACGCCGTGCTCTATCGGCGGACACTACGGCAAGAAAAAAGCACCCCCTACAAACTATTTACACCTTGTCGCTGGAAAATGCTGGTGGCCACCGTCAAGGAATAACCGGCTAGCTTTATCTGCCTCAGCTTACCATAGGCAAACCATAAGGGCTGCGACTGTGACCCGAGAACTTTAAAAATTGTCACCCTCCACGAGTGCTTGTGCACGTCCGAGCCGACGTCAGACGCGAAGAGTCCGCGCTTGTAGCCGTTGTTGTAAGTCCATGCTAAGGTGAAATGAAGTAAACCTGTTTTTCGCTTTCCACCGGCGACGCCAGCCGGTATCCGAATTATATAAAAAGAGGTAATTTCAAACGTGCTTCTTAGAATACAAAAATATGGTGTTAAGATACCTGTATCATCCAGGAGAGGGTCCAAGAACTCCTCTGTTAACGAGAACAAAAGTTACTAGTTAGGAACTCTTCAACACTTGACTCTATTCCGTTATTAGCCAGTGAGCTACATAATTACCCAGTCGGTTATGCTGAAGAGGACTGTGCCCGCAGTAATAGCACCAGCCAAGTTGGCCCAGAAGTGGTGATCGTGCTGGTCGTGCCGCCAGATCAGCAGGCCGTGTGAAGCCATCGAATTCACATCTTCCGACATGATTACACCGCCCGCCTTTGATATACTTCGACGTGAGCATCCTGAAGAACTAACTCACTGTCCCGCGGCTTCGGCGCACACTCTAGCATAGGCTTCCATCACCATGATAAGAAAACAAACGTCACCCGCAGATGCTTGCGATTAGATTCGTGCTTCGTACGTTCAAAATTCGTCGTCCAGGCACAACGAGAAGAGAAATGCGCTGGCAGCGCCCGCGGGCACGCTGGGTGGCCGCAACTGCCGCCATCTAGCGGAAAGCACAGTCTTTTTTCCACTATTACGTGCATAGCCGGCCCGTTTTTGCCGGCCCAGCAAAAACGGGCCGCCAAAAATTACAGGGCCGCCTACCGAGCCACCTATATAGCCATTCGCGCCATCAAAGAGGGAGGGCGAACAGCAGCCGTGACGTTGTACAGGGCAACTTTGACGGGCCGGATCAGTTCGCGGAAGTCCTGAAAACGTTGAAAGTCACGGCTATAGCCGTGACGTTTGCCGGCCCCAGGTTAAGAGTGTACAGTCGTGTCAGAATAAAAATGGCATACTAATAACAAAGTGTACGTGCATACAGTGTTGCGAAGGTAATCTATACGGCGTTTATTTGAGCTCCATATCAGACAAAACAAGAAGATAGAATCGATCAGAGTGCCTTTTCGACAACAGCGCTCGTCGCCGCTGCCTCAGAAAACAAGAAGATGACAAGGGAAGAGATTGACATCTTAACCTAAAAATGAGGTCAGCGATCAAACTATAACACGGGAAGGGTCCACAAGGGTTGCGCGTGCGCCATTCAGCAAGCCAGCCGGTCGTGGGCAGACGATCTTGGCCAAAGACCGTCGGAGCAACGCTGCGCCGAGTCGGAGTGCCGGCTAGGCCTAAATTCTGCCGAGCTCGCTTGGTCGGTGTCATCGTTGCCGTTGTAGCTTTTCACGGGTGTTTGTGGCTCCAGCTTTTGTGTTCGTCGTGGCCGGTCTCGAGTACTTCCTTTTTTTCTTGCTGCTTGAAATCGGGACCCGCGAGAAGAGCACGTAGAAAAATAAATGTCCGTTGGTCGTCGCAACCAAGTAACTGAGCGACGTTGTCCATCATGTTGATTTGATCGTAGAAAGACGATTATGGAGCTGTTGTCATACTTACAGTTTTGGCGTAAGATCGTTTCGTAAATCTGGCTTCAGTTCTTTAGCGCATGGCACTGCAACAATAACGCACCGCAACCGCCGCCTCTCCCTGCCCCAACACTGGAGAATAACACTTTGGAGAATAACATTCTTTTTGAGGGACAACATGGCTTTAGAAAAGGCAAATCGTGCGAAACGCAACTCTTCGAGCTTGTAACTGATCTTTCTGAAAACGTTCATTCGCTCCAACAGACCGAAATCATATTTCTAGACTTTTCTCGGGCGTTTGACTGCGTACCACACCAGCGGTTATTACATAAAACTTGAAACGTTGAATATGGACCCCTCACTTATATCTTGGATTAGACAATTCCTTACGAATAGAACCCAATCTGTTGCAATTTCTGATCAGTTATCATCAAGCACTGATGTTAAGTCTGGCGTGCCCCAGGGCTCCGTGCTAGGACCTCTTCTTTTTCTCATTTATATAAATGATCTCCCTGTTAATATTTCTTCATCAATTCGACTCTTCGCAGACGATTGTGTGCTGTATAAAAAGATAGTACATACAGCCGACACCTGTACACTTCAAAACGATTTGAATTCTATTGCTTCATGGTGCAACAGGTGGCAGATGCGAATTAACATCGAAAAAACAAAATATATGACTGTGACAACAAAGAAATCATCAATCAGTTGCAACTACTCTATCAATGGTGTCCCTCTGGAAAAGGTAAATAAATATAAATATCTCGGTGTTTTCATTTCCGATACTCTTAGTTGGCACGATCATATTAACTACATAGTTGGGAAAGCCAGTCGTTCCTTAGGATTCATCAGACGGAATTTGTATTTAGCTCCCCCTGAAACTCGTTTACTAGCTTTTAAGTCCTTTGTCAGATCTCAGCTTGAATACGCCAGCATCATATGGTCTCCCCACCAGGATTACCTAATTGCCCAAATAGAAAAAATTCAAAACAAAGCCGCGCGCTTCATATATAGTGACTATTCACCATACACGAGCGTTTCAGCGCTGAAACAAAGGGCTAATCTACCTTTATTAGACGCCAGGCGCAAAGTCTCCCGTCTGGCGTTCATTCACAATATTTATTACTTTGATATTAACCTTAAGGAACGCTTATTGCCTCCCCTCATCGCATCTTTCCCAGACATGATCATCCTCACAAAATTTGTTTATCAAATTGTCGTACTAACCAATTCCGCAACTCGCCATTACAGCTCGCAATTACAGAATGGAACTCATTGCCCCACCACGTTGTAAATATAACTGATAAAAATGAATTCAAATCTACATGTGAACGTTTGTTCCACTTTTCCCAGGAATGAGTTATAGGATGGTGTCCTTTTTGTTTTTCATGTGCGAAGATAGTTTAATTTCTTTTTCCTGTAGCCTGGTTGGCATGATGCTCCCTGTTTGTGTACGAGTGTTCTTCTTCTGAGTGGGTATATTATGTTATTTTTGTTTGTGTACGAGTGTTCTTTTTCTTGAGTTTGTATATTTGCACTGTTTCTTGTCTTTAGGCAAATATGTACGAAATTTATTGTTGTAATATTTTTGTCAAAAACGTGTACTCCCCCCTCATACAATGCCCGAAAGGGCGCTTTGAGGTATATTAAATAAATAAATAAATAAATAAATAAATAAATAAATAAATAAACAAACTCCGCAACAAACTCCCCGCAAAACGAAAAAAAAATTATATTTTTGCTTGTTTTTACGCTTTCGGCAGTGACGTCACGGACGTCACTGCCCCTTATCGACCTCCGAAAAAGGCGTCCCTCAGTGAGCAGCGAGAACTCATCCGCTCGCGACCGCGTGCTGGCGGGTGCAGCGCGAACGATATGGTGAAAGGAGGGAAGTCTCATCCGGGTCTGACCATACCCGTCCGGCGCTGCCCCCTCCCCTAAGGTTTCTGGCGGCTGTTCGCGGTAGCAGATAGAGCTGACGGTTTTGGGGGCCTAGGATAGATGGCGCCACGAAAACTTCGTATAATAAAAGTTTTGTCGATGATACCAGGTTTTTGACGCATATATATTTATGTTGGAAAAACAAGATTTATAGAAAAGTTAGCTTTTATCGAGGAGGTATTCGCACAACTTGTGCTATCTTTTACAAGACCCCCATTGACGTCATGCCGCGTATCTCATGGCCGCCGCTCGCGGCTGCAGGTCGGGGAATATTCTAATTTTTGTATCGCGATTATGCGGTGAAATTGAAACATTTTGAAGGAAGGAGGTGTGTTTTCTGTCCTTTGTGACATGGTGAACAATGTCAAAAGTAGAAGATGCCAATTCTTTCAACGTTAAAATCGTTGCACAGCTCCTTTAAGTATATTCTGTTGGCTGGTCCATGGAGAGAGAACCACAACTGAGACTGCCCAAGGACAAGGGCAAAGTAAAGAAAGTACACAGGCGTATAACAATTATTCATTTCTATCTGTTTGCATTGCTCGCATTTGACTTTGCTGGATTAGGATAGTATTTCAAAGAACTTCACCGGTGCTATATGCGGACTTTGTTATATTATCTCTCAATAATGTACAACAAACAGAAATGAAGGTCTCTAGCACGTTATTCGTCCCCTCTCAACAATTTACGTTTTACAGGCTCTAAAATATAGATTCTAGACTAGATCAAAATGTCCTTAAGCTAAAATACCGGAAGCTTTTCTTACGCCAATTGTCACCGTCCATAGGTTCCACATTTTCTGCAGCTAGTGCAGTATCTTCTACCGGACAGCTCTTCAAATGCTTGCTGTTCCTCCTATTTTCTCCTCTTGTCAGAGAGTCCAGCTGTAGGGAGTTTGGAGGTTGAGGAAGCTTTTGGGGACCTGTAGCAGCGTCTCTTCATCTTGGAAATGACAATTCAAACTAAATTGTGCATTTTCCGAATACAGAAGGCTAAAATAAATGAGCAAATATTAGAAAAAAGCATAAACATTCCAAATTATGGTACTATTCTGCTGTGCATATTTTGGGCAGTTCAATTAAACACCTTATAGAGGCAACTGGGGAATTCGGCCGTTTTTCTTTTTATTATACAAACATACTTCCAGTAAATGTGCGTGTTCTAAAATATAAAACATGAATGCATGCGTGCACGAACCTTATCATTAACTCACGAAGAAGGTACACTTACGTAAATCAACCCTATTCCACGAGCATTTCACATGCCTTCGGACACAGTGCCTCTAAAGCATCTGTGAACCTGCGCGCATGTCGAGTGGAACGCGCAAAGTAAAGGGTAACTAGCTAATTTCCCGGCCGCCCAAAGGCCTTTCACATAAATGCTATTTCAAATGCCAGCAAAGCGAGGTGTAAGTATCTCCTAACTCATGAACCTGCAAGGAACAGAATCTCAGCATCTTGAACACTCATGCCGCTGCTTCCCCGATCCTTCGCTCGATCGCCTTGTTTCGAGTGGACGGACGGGGAGGTTCATCGGCGGAATGGCCTCCACCAATGGCTTTCGGCACTTCTCACCTAATTATCAAGGTAAAAGTGATCAACGCGCTTAGAAAAGGTACAGAAACATGCCCGCATTGGCCTTACTCAGTATCTTGTACACCGGGTAAAAGAAGTCCCGCTCTCCAAAGTGATTGCGGCACACAACGGCCGACGTTGTGGTGCCTTTCCCATATTTTTACCCATGCTTTATTTAACCTCGACGTCTTCGGGTGACGAAAGCTTATGCCAACTTTTTTTCGGGATTCGCATTGAGGCACTGAACAGTAGTGTCAGTATAATCGCAAGCCAGAAAAATGGGGAGGGACGCGAGCCCGATGCAAAATCGCGAAGCGGAGTCCTCCTCCTGACCTCAAGGTACACCCCACCCAGTCAGCAGATGGCGATGGCAGCGACATATGTCTTCGCTCTCGGGGCTAATAACAGTTATACCACATACTTCCACGTCTGGAATGTGTGAGGAAGCACCTTCATTTCGAAGCCGATCATCCAGGAGCTAAGAAATGCGATCCTCACACTGCGTTACCAACATTGCTGAACGTTGCACTATATTACAAACGACGTGCCCTAATAATCTAAAAAAAAACGAAAAACAAACATGAGGCACTAAAAGAGTGACACTGATTTAGGCAACCCGACTCTTTAGAAGATTAGATGAAGAGCAGCACAAAATGAAATAAATATTCGTATCTCTAAAATATAAGGAAATGTTCTAATGCCTTGTGAGCAGCATGTGAGTGATGTCATATTTTTTTTCAGTAGAACTTTGTGTTGAAATTTAATCGGCGGAAAACGAATCAACCGGCTTTTGTGACATTATGCAAACTTTTGTAATCACTATAACCGAGGAATGCATTGTTAATTGGTTTTAGTTCTTGAAAGGCGCGCAGTTGACGATCGTTTACGTGCTCTCGGCGACTTCGAAAGCAAAGAAGGGATCAAGGGAAAAGAAAAGACGCGCACAGATCCGCTGAACACTGTGCAGTGCACTTGGCAAATTGTTTTGTTTGTACAGTTTTTGTCGTGTTTAAGTATTTTCCAAAAATATCTCATAAAGTCTATGTGTTACTCGATATTCTGGTGGTAATATTGAGATTTTCTAAAATTTTCTTCTAATGTGGAACGAATAAAGAACTTATTGGGACGTTTTAAGTTTTCCTTAGCCTTCATTTGTTGATTGTACTAACTGATTGGAGAATTGTTTGGTTTCAGCTCTTCACCTAAATACGTTCGCGCTCGCGATATACGCGATGAAAAATATTTTGCCTAGAAAAACATTTTGACTACAACTCAAGACGCGCTCAAACACTGGTCAAAAGTGTTAAACAAATTTTACAGGGCATAAGGTACATAATCGTTTTTTTTGTAGAAAACTGAGTAGGGTATTAGGCATGAAATCAAAGGCAAACTGGTTTCACAGTGCTTACACTCCCTCTCACAAATGTCAACAATGCAGGGAATGGCACAGGCACTTGATATTGCATTATACTGAATACTTTTCGTCGTACGCAAAGTTGGCCATTACAGGCGTCACTTTTAAGGCCTAGAACTCACGCCTGTGGTTTCCCACAATCTGATGGAGGCCTATTTTTGAGAAGGCGCTCGTTAACCTAGCTTACTGTTGTACGTCAGACCCCCAGCTGGTGGAAATTAATCGCTAGGGGTCCGCTGGGGTGTTCCAGGTGCCTTTCGTTGTTGAAAAGTAGTGAAAGCGCACAATAAAGACGAATACGAAGACGGAGAGGCAAACAGGACGAGCGCTGACTATCAACTGAATTTTTTATTGGAAAAAATAGGAACAGCAAAATAAAACCAGCAAAAGCCACAAATACTACAAATGTGCCTAGTCATCAATGACTCGGCCACCACACGTGTCAATAAAGTCCACTTCCTTTTTGTGAAGGAAAAGTGAGGGTTGACTGATACACTTATCAGGACATTCCTTCTTTATCACGTAAGCCTCCAGTACCTCCCTCGCCACCTTTTCTTTACCTCTCCCAACGATTGTAGTGCCTTGAAAGTTGGGAATGCAGCGGCAATCTCTGCAGTGTATGTGTAAATGGGCTCCTGTTGTTGAACGCAGTGATAAAGCATGTTCACGCAACCGTTCATTCAAACACCTTCCTGTCTGGCCTATGTAAACCTTGCCGCAGCCCAATGGAATTTTATAGACCACGCCCACCGCACATTCCACGTATTTGTTTACGTGCTTCACTGTGCATTGCCGCTTATCTTGTATTTGTAGTATTTGTGGCTTTTGCTGGTTTTATTTTGCTGTTCCTATTTTTTCCAATAAAAAAATTCAGTTGATAGTCAGCGCTCGTCCTCTTTGCCTCTCCGTCTTCGTATTCGTCTTTATTGTGCGCTTTCACTACTTTTCAACATGCATAACCAACTCGCCTGCATCGCTACATTAGGCCTTTCGTTGGCTTGGCACGTAAAATCCCTATACTTCAATTTGACATCTGTGCTTTGCATGTGCTAGCAGAATACTCTAAGCATTAATACTATCCAAAAGGAACCATTTTAAGGCGTCGTAAAAGGTGTAGACTTGCTAATCTTGTCTCGTTTTTTTGTTTTTCGCGACCCTACATTACTTGACCTCACCCTTGTTTACAAATTTTCTCGCTTCCGATTTTCGAGGTTATTTGTGCTTTCTCCAAATCTCTATAAATAACGATTATTAACATATATATGTATTTGCTCAGATGGCATTCTTGTATATATTTTTTAATATCCCTGACGGAACGAATCAACTAATTAAGTATCCCAAAATATGTGGTTCTTATTCACAGATAGTTGGGCTTTTGAAAACCACACAAAAAATTGAACGATGCCAGTCATGTTAAATAGGGGCTGCATTTTAGACTAAATCAAGATAAATTACTAATTAAGCTGCTTTCTTTTTATTGGCCTAAGTAATTAACTTATTCAATATTTGATGACGTGTCTGTTTTTGCCAAACAATTGCCCATTTATTTATTCTGCTGAAAATGATGGCCATTATTGGAGCAGTTTGAGTTTATCCTGTTTAACGTAAATAGAAAAGCTGGGACATATAATAATTACGAGATTAGAAAGCATGGGCTAAAAGGAATAAACGGTTAGAAAATCGATCTATCATCCGTTGGCTATAATGGGAAAAATAGGTATGTAACTGAATAGCTGCATCGGAGAAATTGGCTAGTGATTGGATTACAGTATTAGAAAAGCCGTGATATAAGTGGTTAGCTTTATTTCACTGAAATCGCATATCATTGGATACTAATTTCGGAAATCGTGACGTAATATTGGTAACCATACACCGGAAATCTCAGTGTAGCATTTGATACCATTATCGGATATCTTGGTATGTGGTTTGACACCCATGTTGGACATTTTGTATTATTTTTCGGATACAATAGCAAACTCATGGCGTAATATTGTTAGAAATATTGGTATTTAATTTGAAAAGCTGCAAGACCAAAGCAACCGCGGGTTGGCTCCAGCGTTGAAGCGGGTTGAGCTCTAATATTGGGTCCAATATTGGAATGCAATCAATCCAATTTGGACAAACACTGGTGTGCCGCCTAACAAACTAAGAGAGTCTCTACCGGATTAGCCATCGATGACGTAATGCAAATATATTTCCCATCTAACATTTCATCAATTATTGGCCCTCTCAATCACTTCCTTGAATCTATTTTCAATATATCAGAAGACAAATCTATCGTTCCCACTAATTTAGACAGTTCTTGATCGAACATCGCGATCTTACAAACCTTATTTTAGAAGATTTACCCTTGGTTTCATTAAGCTTTAAACCCAATTAATCACGCGGATCAGATAATATTCGCCTCAGGGATCTTTTACGCAATTATGAGACGTTAAATAACATATAACATACGTGGTGAACGGAATTATTATTTTGAGAGTCATTCCTGTGGGGCTGAGAAATGCTAAAGACAGACCTCTTTACAAAGATGTTGCGCGTGATAGTAATAGTTACAGGTTCATAAATATTCTTCCGCGTTCAATCCCACTGCCTGAAAAAAATATTTAAAAAAAATGACCGGAAATCGTTTTTGGAAGTTTAATCTTTTAGCCCAGTCTCAGCACGGCTTCATTCCTGGGCTAGGCCTTGATTTGTTGCTTGAAGAGCTCGTAGATTTGTTACATGCAGCATCTGACAGCATTAAGTATGTGTGTTTTTAGACTTTGCAAAAAAACTGTTGATTTTTGTTACACTTTTTTGACAGTCACAAAATCCTACTAAAACAATTTCGATTACGGTTTTAGGGAACATTTTCTCAACATTCGGGATTTCTGAACGAACCGGATTCAGCTCATTTCAGTCTGTGATACCGGAAGCGGTAATGTGTATTGAAAGCTGTCGAACCTCAGGGTCCTGTACTGTACCCACTTTAATTTGTATATAGATGACCTCGCAAGGACTTTCCGGATGTGAAATATTTTAATACGCGAGCGATACTTTGTTTCTGCCACAGCATCTTATTTTTTGCAGTGCAGTTGCCTTACTACAGGATAATGCGACGCATGCAATTGGCTGGTTTAAATATAATTTTGTTAAAACCAACATTGAAAAACAAAAATTACGTGTTTCGACAGTCATTTGAAACGTAAATTCGCGATTCTCCTCCATTCATTAAGTTGCGCGCGCGTTAACTTTCTACCTCTCTAATATTATGATACAACAAAATATTTAGGAGTTTTCTTTGTTAGGGATCTCTCTAGAATTCTCTTCTTAATCATGCCGCAAAACAAACTGCGAAGTGTATCATGCTTGCTATATGGAGTAAGATGTTTCTTCTTTTTCCTTTTACAGATCAAAATATTATAATCAAGGTCTTTATACCTACGTCTTTACACGTTATGCGAATATGTTATCAAATTGTTATGCGCTTTGTCACAAAATAAATGACATAATTTTAAAGGGTATAGCATACACATCTACAAAAATTGCCAGTGACGAATTGTCTATACTTTGTTACTTCCATACTTTTGGCACTTTTTTTAAAAATGTCTTATCGGTAAGCATTATTGGCCCTTTACGTTCAAAATCCCTCCCGTCCTTACCCGTAATTTACGTTAAGGTGTGCGTTTTGTTATACCACGTGTTTGTAATCAATGGGAAAAACGCCTCCCTCTTTCTATGTCCCAGAAATTTTTATTGGTTTCTCTAAACTGTTTATTGATATAAATTTAAAACTATACGGTTGAAAAGGCTTTCAGGAATAATATGCTGGGGTAACATAACTCGGTGTTATTTCAATGTATTTATTTTATTTTTATAGGTTTCAGTTTTTTGAACTATAAACACCCATATTTGCTATCGTGTGAAGGACCAGCTATCTCCAACGCTGAGTTATGGTTTTGGTATTGGCTATGCAACATTTGTGTCATAAGTGTTTCAATAATGCGTAGCTGTTCTTTTCATTTTTTTCTTTGCAGAAATTATGGCATACTTTGCGAGAATGCTATGTGATCCTTAAAGTTTTCTACCCAGTTATCATATTGTTCTTGAATGGATATGCTCAAATGTGTATCTTTTATCGGCAATATTGATTTTTTTTAATGCAAATGTCGCTTTGAATTGTTTCGATGTCCCTGCCGGGCCAGGTCTCACAAGCCGTTTTCGGCTTTCGACGGGCAGGTCGACGACCAGCATGTTTACGACCACTAAATTGGCTACTTTTCCTTTAACTGCTTCGAGTGTCGTGTGTTAACAGGGCCAACTCGATGTAGTATTTTTTTATTTCAGCAAGACGTTTGATCTAGTTGATCACGAAATCCTGCTGTCCAAACTTTTTTACTATCTTGCTGGAGGTGCGTGAATGGTCCCAAGAGTTAACTACTGCACAGGAAGGGTTTTGTTCAAGGTGACAATATGACTTCCACAGCCTACAATACAAACTCTGGTGTGCCTCAGGTGTTTGCCTTATGCCCCCTTCTATTTTCCATATTTGCGACCGATGTCCAATTTGCTATCTCACATTCAATATTTTTTCAGTGTGACGATAGTATTCAAATTTACTCAAAAGTTTGAACTACTGACGACTGCGTATCACTGCAGACCGACGTAATGACATTCAACGTATAGTATAAAGAAAAGAAACTCCGTCTTAATTGCTGTATAACAAAAGTAATGAAGTTTTCCCACAAAACGCAAGAAACCAGTTTCCCCAATCGTATAGGCGGAGATATATCGCCTCGCGTAACGAAAATAAGAGATCTCGGTGTTGCCTTTGATTCGAGCCAGCATTTTGATGTCCATGGGAGAAAACATTTAATGCATCGTTACGAGCTCTGTAAGTTGTGTGTCACTTGAGAAGTGAATTCACCAATCCCTGTAATCATATTACGCTTTACTGTTCACTGAGCTTTTCTCGGTCAAAATATGCATCGATGGAGTGGAAAGGTTCCTGTAAAAGCAATTGCTAAGAATCAAAAGTGTAAAAACATTTCGTTTGAATCTTTAAGCATCGTTTCTTGGAATATGATGAGCAGTCTTTGAATTACGAGGCTGTGTTGGAGCGTGACAGACTACTTGGTCGCATGGACGTCAAGAGAAGGCGGATTTGTTATTTTTGTTTAAGATCGTGCACAGATGCACTGATTCGCCAGGTAACTTATCCGAACAATGTGTTATGGTTACGAGAGTGGCCACAAGGCTCAATTAACCTTTTAATGTATCTCGATTGTTATGCCAAAAGCCAAAAACCCACGTTATTGGAATGCTACAGGGGGAACGCAGAGAAGCTTGACACTGTTTATTCGAGCTCTCAGAAATTTCGCTTCTCGCTAGAAAATTTGGTTCCGTAAAGCCCGGCCTCAAAAGTTATTTTATTTCCAAGCGTATATAATTTACAATAACGGAAGAGGGACATAGAAGACAAAGATACAACAAAGGCTTTCGACTTACAACGGCAAGCTGAAAAATTGTACTTCATGTCGCCTTTATTTCTGCGGTTCCCACAGCCAGCGTGCTATTGTCACATTTCAACTAATGCAAACGCGCATAATGTTTTCCCCTTAGAGTGCCGGAGTCAAGACCGCATGGTTTTTTATGGGTACGCAATAAGGATTTATTCTTAATAATATGTTTATCATTAGGACACTTGAGTCAAGGTGTATATCATTTATTTCGGTTGAGTATATGTAATATTTTGCATCCCTCATTGCTTGAAATCTTCGGATGTTATTTTCCCTCCGAAGAGTGCACTGACTCAATCCTAAGGGTTGATAGAACCAGATGTCAAAACCAAGCTGTGCTAACAACTTTTTTTCCAAGCCGCCCACCAACCTGTACTTTGTTGGAAAATAAACTCCTATTACTATTTTTAGATAGTAATAGGATAGTAATAGGAGCAATTGCAAAATAAGGACTGATCTCCATGAGTCTTTTACAAAGGTGACCTCAACGGCTCCATTCGGTGTGTTTCATCAGTCCTTATTTTGCAATTTCATCTTTGTGCGAGTACAATAAATTAATTGGTACAGCATACGTAGCAGCATACTGTTTGCTTTTAGTTAATATTTATTCACTTTAATACAGAGCAATTAAAATGTAATCCCCATTTTTATTTTAATATGCATGAGGTATTGTTCCGAAATGTACACAGGCTGGGCAACGGAGGATGCATCTTTCAGGAAAAGGGTGCATGTGCGCCTGATACACCCGACTACAACATTTTTTTTCGTAGAGCGTACTCTCTCCCGTTCACCTCTCAAAGACTTCCGACAACCCCTTCCCTTATTATTTAAGGTTAAAAAACCTTGCAGTAAAACCAACTTTCGAAACTACCCTTTTGCCGATTCAGGAGCATGTACCTGTGCTTGAAAACTTCTAGAGAAAATACAAAGAAAAAAATTAACTTTGATTATACCAACATATGGATGCGATTATTAAGAAAAATACAAAAAGAATAACAAAAAAATTTTGTAATAAAACGGGTGCGAAGTACGCTTAAATGCATATTGTACGAATTATGAACTTTTATATACATACGCTTCCGAAACTAATGTAAAGTAGAGGGGTTCAAGTCGATAAAACGTATATAGGCCTACAGACATACATTATTTAATAAGCAAACTTTGTGCAGAATAATAAATACAAGTCTCCAAATATGTCAGCAAAACGGCACAAATACAATGTTAGAAGTATTTCTAACATATATTATGCCAAAGCAGTTTAATTGAAAGCACAAAATAGGACACGCACCATGGATTTACAAGAACAATTGCGGTGAGTGTTTTTGTTTTTACCTATTTCTAACAACCACCAGAGACTGGGCTCAAAAATCAATCAGCCTAAGCGTAAAATGGGAAAACGCCAAATTGCATATATGGGGCGATAATATACAGGGTGTTTCACGAAAGGTGGACAAATTGGATATTGCGAAAACTACGCGTCGCACCAAAAAAAGGCTTGTGTCGTTTTGGTCCTGGGCCAGGGGCCTATTTAGGAAAATTATTAAAGTCCGAGATAATTATATTGTTAATTATTTTTGCGTAATTAACTTTTTTATTATTGGGTTTAAGGGCATGGTTTCAATTAGAAAATTGCTCAGCGTCATCGAAAAACACAAAATCAACAAATTGCAAAACGATAGAAGGCACGCGAAGCATTTTACGGCGTTCTGAAAAACCGTACAAATTCGACGGGTTTTTAAGTTTCGGTTTGCTATCAGAGCGCATCTCCGCCCCGGCAGCCCCGCGCCCCGTGGAGAGATAGTGCAAACAGCCACTGCTGCGCCGCGCGATGACAGCGCACCAGAGGTTGGATGCACTATCTCTCCACGGGGCGCGGGGCTGCCGGGGCGGAGATGCGCTCTGATAGCGAACCGAAACTTAAAAACCCGTCGAATTTGTACGGTTTTTCAGAACGCCGTAAAATGCTTCGCGTGCCTTCTATCATTTTGCAATTTGTTGATTTTGTGTTTTTCGATGACGCTGAGCAATTTTCTAATTGAAACAATGCCCTTAAACCCAATAATAAAAAAGTTAATTACGCAAAAATAATTAACAATTCAATTACCTCGGACTTTAATAATTTTTCTAAATAGGTCCCTGGCCCAGGACCAAAAAGACACGAGCCTTTTTTTTGTTGCGACGCGTAGTTTTCGCAATATCGAATTTGTCCACCTTTCGTGAAACACCCTGTATAATATTTTGAAGCAAATGAAAGTACCCACCCCGACACGCGGGTTCTATTTCAAATGAAACCACCCAGCTACGTTAGAATAGGAGAGTTTGTCTCTGCTAAGCCTTCCCCAATGGTTGGACCTTTTTTAGTAAGCTTCCGCGTATGCATACACTTCCGCTGTCGCAATTTTCGCAGTGCACCGTTCCCGGTGCCCTGTGAAAATGGCAACTAGCAACTTTATCAGCATCTATATTCGCGCGTATTTAGTCTATTTTGCTGATTCATTTTTTAGTATCGGTAGTATTGAGTATAAAATGCACTGAAAACCAATACAACGGCACGATGCCAATGTGTTTTGACGGGTGGAGGCATGTTGGGCTGCTTTTCATTTGTAGTTCGCAGACAATGCCCAAGACGGCACTCGTTACTCGTAAAAGGTCCATTATTTTACACGGTTAGGACAAGATTCAAGACAAAATAAATATTTTATTTGTGAACAGTAAGAATGCTTTCCGAAAGCATTATTATTTTTATGTACGCACATGCCGGATACTAGGCACAAGTAATTTTGGCTCCTTTCTTATAAAACATACACTTTAGACATTACAGGTAAGTGAATCCTCTATAAAGATAATTATGGAAGTCTGCGGAAGTGCCGCAACACTTTTTCTGCTGCAGCAAAATAATTAAATGCATTGAAAATCGCGAACAAATTCGCTACGCGGATATTGACCTGTCAATTAACATGAGCACACTTCTGCAAAACATGTTAACGTCTAGCACCTAACCTGTGTATCAAACCTACGAACAGAATTCATAACATGA
>JAZHYW010057392.1:0-39581 GCA_037355805.1 Ixodes ricinus | reverse complement strand
TGCGAGCGTAACTAAGGTGCCTTTTAGCTCGTGATCTCAAGAAATGCAAGACGTTTACAACTCCCTGTAATGCCGAATTAGAGCGCAGCTCTTGAGGAGGAGGGGAGGATACGGAGTGGATGGTATGCCCTCCTCCTCATCCGTACCGTCTTATCTTTCCTCCTCCTCTACTCCTCCGGTGCTCCTCGCCTCCTTCCCTCTTCCTCCTCCTCCTCTCCTCCTCCTCTTCTCCGCCTGCCTCCTCCTCCCTCCTTATTTCCTCCTCCTCCCCTCCTCCTCCGTCCTTTTCCTCCTCTCTCTCGCTCCCGCTCTCTTCTCCTAATCTCTCTCCTCCTCCATCCTCCTCCTCCCCATCCTCCTCCTTCCTTTCCCTCCTTCTTCCTTCCTCTCATCCCTCCTCCCCCCTCCTCCCCTCCTCCTCTCTCCTCCCCTTACTCCCTCTTTGTCCCTCCCGCGCGGTGCGTTATGAGAAACGTCCCCATAACGAAACGTGCGCGTCACAGTGGTGCATATGGGACGTTCCCCATCATGCACCGCGCGGTTACGCTGACGGCGACGGCGACGCCAACGCCGACGCCGCTCAAGCCGGAAATGGGAGCCTAAGAGCTGCGCTCTAAAAGCCGATTCAATAATGTAACATATAAGTATACTAGAAGGACACAGTCGAATTAACTGAGGGGAAAAAACATATAACTACATACGAAGTTTTCCTTCGACACGTAAAGTGGTTCTCTCGCTGGCAGCTATAGATCGGATCCCCTGACACTTGGGCCCCGGGGCACGCCGCAAGGGACAGTGCTTTCACACGTACCTCTGAATTTGGCCGTGTGAAATCTGCTGGAGAATCTGAAGAGGATCCCAAGGGACTCACATCTATGCGACACTATCTTCCACATATATCGGGAGTCGCACCTGATATATGCCGAAGATATTATGAACTGGGGCAAGTCTGGGGTGCGACGGTCAAGTGAATGATGCGCTTCAGGCAGTGGCGGATATTCCAGCAGCATACGCGCAGAGCCGAGGGCCTCAAAGCTCGCCGCAAAAGTCTGAGTTGCTGGTCATGCGGAACCCAGAGGAAGGGCTCGTAACTTCCATCAGTGTCGAAATGGAAGAACAAGAGGTGCCCAAGACGCAGGAGATGCGAGTCCTGGGGCAGCTTATCCCACAAGGAAGGAACAACAAGAGCATACTTGAAAAGCTCACGAAGGCGATGGTACAGATCAACGGTATGTTTCGTAGGAGTTGCAACAAGCAACATGGACCTAAAGAAAGGAAGGCCATCAAACTCGTGCCTGCATTTGTGGTGTGGAGGGTGAATTATTGAACCCCACACTTAAACACTTACCAGTAACCACAAAAACTGCTTTGGAAGGCATCAAAGAATGCTCTGAGACTGCAGGATCATGCAGCCACTAATAGGCTACTTGAGATGGGAGTGCACAGCACTTTCGAGGAGCTAGCGAGCACCGAGATTGGAGGGCAAGTCAAAAGGATCGGAGGAACGGACCACGGTAGCTTGCAGATCAACAAGCTGGGGTTGGCGAACCCGGGCGCCGCCTTCCTACGAGGACAGATCGAGCTACGAGACCATATTTGAGCCAATTCCCAAACAAGTGAAATTCTTAGAAACATGGACCCGTCAGGGGACGCCTAAATACGTGTGGCAAAGTCCCAGGTCCTCGCTCGTACCTTGGATAGCCGACCACGCACTCTCTACGTCGACGCCGCGGAACCTGTTGGGGGGTGGCTACGACAGCCGTGGCTGGCTTGGACGGAAGCAAGATAGTCGTGGAAGCATCCTTCAGAATGACTTGTGCTACGGCAGCCGAGGAGTGGAGGTTGCCATCGCACTGGCTATCTCTCGCAACACAAACGCAGCTATAATGTTGGACGCTCAGGGCTCCGTTCGCAACTTCGCGGCAGGTTTCGGGGGGGGGGGAGGGGGAGGAGGTGGCGGTTGGGCTGCTGAGAAGTCACCTCCCGCAGGTGGCTCACATTGTCTGGTCTCCAGGCATATGAGCATGCAGGAGAGGAGGCGGCTCATGCCGCAGCCTGAGTTCTCTTGCAAGCCGGGACTTTATTTCTGCCTCAGGTGTGGAGGACGGGTGGAGGTGCTCCAAATGTCTATCACACATCCAAATAACTCGTATGAGATTTCCAGCACCGCACAAGTCCCTAAGCAAGGAAAGGGTACACACCATTCGATGGCTACAGATGGATAGCTTTCTCACCCCAGAAAACTACAGACCTCGTACCCGGACAGATACATGCCTGCGGTCTTTCGTGGTGAGGGTGGAAAGAAGGCAGACACATACCACATGGTGTGGGTGTGCGAGACGAATGAAGAAACTTCGGAAGGTGAAGCAAGCGAAGAGGAGTGGCATGCGGCGCTCACAAGTGAGGGCTTTTCAAAGGAACATATGTTAGTCCGACGGGCCAAGGCGGCGCCAAGAGGTGGAGCTTGGGAATAAGGGCATAGAACCAACTGCTCCTTCTCCTTTGTCCCAGTGTACAACCAATCTCTTCCCCTCTCTCCTGCCTTTGTGCGATAAAAATGTTTTCAACAACAACCTAGCCGGTGCTGCTGGAAGAACACCAGAGTTCTGCCCTCTTGTCTTACGGAAAACACGGACTGGCGTTGCTAATGCAGGTTGCAACTGTTACCCCTCCAAACAAGTTTTTTTATTTATCACAGGTGATTGCGGTCATAGGAGTTTTCGTCACTGCGGAACATTTTATTGCATGCTAATAGCTTGAAGAATTCGAACATTTCTAACACAATCCGTCCGGTGCAACCAAGTTCAGGTGCTCAGAAAGTCAACGTATTTTATCCCTCTGTGAATTGCACTAAGATTAAAAAAAAAAGAACAGGCCAGCCAAATGCGGACCGACATTCAGATAGTACAGGTGACTGCGATCAATTGCTTACCTACAAAGCAAAAATCTCAGCATTCGTGTCCCGGCACCCCACTGGCTGCCCATGCCTTTAGTTTGTATCAACATATGAAAACTGTTCAGCACCCTGGCAATGGCAATCATCCAGATTAAATTTACTGCGTGCTTATATTACTCATAGGGACTCTTGTTCACCTTTGATGAGCATCTGCTAAAGCACAAAAATTAAAATCAATAGAATGTGCTTGGAGCAAGGTAGAAGAGACAATTCATCAACAGAAGTGTCATCGGTTTCTTTGATGTGGCGAATACACCCGCCTTATGAATGAAAGGTGTTGTCCTCTCCGGAGAGAAAGACGGCTCTTCGTTCCCTGGAGTAGGTAGGCTATTGGCTTGTGGTCGATGAAGGTGCGAAATATTTGAACCTCCAAGGCTAGATCTCAGATCGCTTCATGGTAAGTTAAGGCCCCATCACTTTTAGACCAACGGGTCTGTAGCTGGACCTAACAGGTGCCATCTTTCAAAAATGCTTTAATGTTCTCCATGTGCCCAACTTAAAAACGTTTGTAGAGCTCCACCAACACGACATCTGAACCGTACTTCATGACGCATAGAGGCGTAGTAGCAAGCGGGAGAGCAAACAAAGTAGTTGTTGCGAGTAATAATTCAATAATCCAGGACGCCGCCACTGCAACCTGTGACCACAGTAAAAATTGTAAGTCGCACTGAGTTTCTTTAGGAGATTATCGTCACGTCTTCGAGCAGTTGAGCATTGCGATAGAAAACGCCTATGTAAATTCTCGACTTCAAGGGGCTATCGATGTTTCCTTTACGTCTTTAACGTAGGCAAGCTCTAGACAGCGTCCACTTTTCATGAAAACCTCCAATGACCCTTAAAGTCGATGCGGTGCAAAAAAGGAAACGATTAACTTACAGTTGGCCTAACCAATCACAAGTCCCTTCTCTGCCGGTCACATGAAAAGTATCTGCAGGTGCTGCAGATGTTGTGCTTTTTTTAAGCACTAAAAGCCGAGTTTTTGTAATAATGGAACGTCACCATTTGGATGGCGCTTTCAATCAAAAATCCTTACCGAAGAACCCCAAAACGCTTCTTACTATCTGGATTACGGAACTGGAAATTCAAATGAAATTGTCTCTGGAAACCTCACCTTCAAATTGCGGACGAAGTAATAATTTTCAAAAACATGGTATCCAGATAGATTTCTAAATCCTTAAAGATGATAGCGAAGAGTTATACTGAGCTTCTGATGGAATGAAAACGGACCTTTAACAAGATATATTTTTAAAAATATGGTAGTTTTTTCCAATGATGGCGTAATGTCCATGATGTCTGGAACGATATAGACCAACTCAACTCAATGACGTCACGCGACTGTGGTGGCGCTGTTGTTGGTACTGCGCACGGGCGAACGCTTCACTCCTCCCGATTTGGTTTCTGCGCACGCGCCGTACCCACACGTAATGTAGGCAAAGCGGGCTTTTGTAAACACTGTGTATGGTTTATAGCGGACTGAAAAGCGGGTATAGTTCAAAGCCTGCCTACCATTGCAAGGCACCAATGCGCCTTTATATTTATTTAAACTTCAAACGCCTTATAGAAACACCGAAATTTAAAGATAAGCGCCTAAAAATGTAGCAGCACACCTATGTTAGAAAAAAATATTCACGCAATAATTATGTCAGGATAAGCCCCGAGAGCAGATCTAAGCTCCGCCAACAAATCAGTGGCCCGATATATTACGACTGAATTGGCTTTGATGCTTGGCCGAGCACGTACGTATGCCTATGTATCCGTGTCACGACGTCCGGTGCATAGACGCGCGGCGGGGGTGTCTGGTGTCGTCGCTATCCCAGACACCCTAGCACCGTCTTTAGCGTTCGCAAGACACAATCAGGAAAGCGGCGCGTGAACCCCCTCACCAGTTGCCTTTGTCGGCTATTCCGCCATCGTTCACAGTCGTCTGCAGCGCCCTTAATATGCAACACTGCAAAGCGGCACTGTGACATTCCACAATGCACACGCAATGGTTGAATACAAAAGCCGGTCTGCGTATCTTCATGTGTGTTAAAAAGGGGCCCGAAGAAACTAAAAAAAACAGATCACCAAAGAAATATGCAGACCTTTCAGATCTTTTCATTTTTATTTCTTCCATACGTGGACGATTAAGGTTGGAGAGCCTACTGACAAACCGTTGAAATCCGGCCACTAATCTCCACTATAGGCGGCTGGATGGCGCATAGCTGCACTCCGTGCCTTGCGCAAGTGTAGCCACCGAAAGTTCGATGCTTGTCCCGGAGGTCGGGAGTGTGCATTACTTCCTATGGAATTCAGACTATATTTTGGTCCATGTTGTTTGGGGGTCTTTGATTCGGTTTTAATACTCCCGTTCTGAAATAAATCCTGAGAATAAAGCATTTGAACGAGAGACAGACGCACACTTAATCAACTAGAATCTCAAAATTGTCACACCGAATGGCTTCCCAGGAGACTTCTGGGGTCCGCATGCGCTGTGGCTTCGAAACAAGCAGGCTCTCGTGGGATGACAAGAAAAAAATCCAGCGCCCTGAACGCTACTCGATCCAGCACTCGAAAGAGCTGAAAATCTTGTCAAGAACTTACTTCCGGAACGAGCCGCTTAGTTGCGGTGGCTTCATACATGTCTGCTCAACGCGCCATCCAGCCCCCTAGAGTTAAAGTTGAGATCAGTTAACCCGACTTAAAATGCTCGCCTTGGCAAGCGAGGTGCACAGCTCAAAATTTGCAACCAGTGAAATTGACGTTTACTGGACCTTTAAACCAATTGGACTATTTAACTGAGTTGCTGCATTCGCAGCACCCAACCGCTAGACGTTCTCTAAGAAGGAAGTTCCCAAGAAAGTCTGCCCTATACGATTGGGTACGTTACCTTGTAAACCATGAAAACGCATCCGGTGGTCACATTAAGCTGATGTTCGAGGCAAGTACTGATGTGATAAATTTTACGACGAAAGATTTCTTCTTTGCTCACGGGGTTACTTCGAAGAGCGGAGGCTCGGTAGAAATGGACACCACCGGAAGAGTGCTGACTTCGTCACGGTTGTCGACAAAGGAGAGAGCACAATTCTTCCGTAATATAAAAATCAGACGGTTGGACTAAGAATCGTCACCACTTTCGGCCTCTAATAGAGGGCTTTGTTGCTTCACCACCACGTATCAGGTAAGCCGCCCAAGCTCGAGGTTTGGTTTGGTCTCGTGTGGAGTGGACGGGTCTTGTGAAGTCGCGGCGCGGTGCGCGGTTCTCGCCGTGCTTATTCGCTCCGTTCATTCGCTCCTTTCGTTCACTTTCCCTCCTGCAAGAGGGAAAGGGCCTCTTAGCACGCTTCTAATGACACGCCTCGGGAGCGGGAGAGTTGCGGATCGAGCGGCCATGGCTGGGGCCACGGCCGCTTGATCTCCTCCTCTCCACGGAAGCTGTGGTCGCTGCATCCGAAACCGCCGACGCCCGGGATACAAAATGGCTCTTCGAAGACCATAGAATGCGGAGCTTTGCGAGGTTGGAACTCCAATCCTTCTCCGAGTCTGAACCTCTGGGTTCAATGCTAATTCATTTGGTCGTGAAACTGAGTAACGACAACAACGAGTTCTGCGTAATTTTTTTCTTACCCATTAAAAATACGTTGCTCTTATTGAAAGCGAGAGACAAAAACATGGCTGCAAATTGTTGCTCCGAGCGTAGGATTCACGGATGAACATTGTTTGAAATAGTTGCCCTTAGTCTTTGATCAATATCACCTTACCTGAGCGCTGCGCTGTACAAAACTTTGGGGATCATACTCGGCTTAACGTTTTTCTTTATGAGACCAGAAAATTGAGGAGAGATGACCTTCATGCGCTAGTGAAAACAGCTGTGATTACCTCTATTCCACCTTGTCTTCGCGATTCGCAGGCGATGGAATATCAGTCTGATAACGAGGGAGTGAAACAGTTCTCATTGTTGACTTTATAAATTAGTGGCACTGGAGAATGCTGTTCCGTAGTGATTCCTGGAAAGCCGAGCACAAAGGAGCTTCGTATAGGCATATGCCACAGTAGATAAACAGAAAGTAAACAAAACAGGGCGGCATGTTGTCGTCGTTGCTGCGTATAACTGCAGGGGTACGATTGAACTCGTGCTCTACACAACCTCTGCGAGTCGAATGTCGTGAAAACACTTAAAGTAACACTGACGTGGACAGAGTTTTGAATGTTAAGGTGCAAAATATCTACTCGCTATTTAGATCGAGGAACACGGTCGCGGGAGTGTTCAGCCGCGGCCAAGATGCTTCGAGTGCCTTAGAAAAAATCCAGGCGGGCATCGCTCTGCTACGCGGCTTAAAGCGGACGTCGTTGTTGGCGGCGCGACAGAACAGCTGCCGATGCAATGGGGCGAGCCCCCACCCCTTATGGTTTGCACACTACTAATAACATGCCTTCGGAGCGAGAAGAAAAATAAAACCAATGTTGGCAAAAAAAGTAATAAAAAATTCAACGACCTTGGGATTGAGAAAAAAAATTGTAGTAAGCGATGACATTCTCTATTCTCTCGGTGGAATTCTTTCTCAAGCTCATTGATTGCACCCAGCAGCCTTTGAGCTTGTTTCGAGTAATACGCATATAAAAATCTACATCATTATTTTATTTTGGGATGGAATTACCAGAGAGTGGGACAAACACGCGACAGCCTTGAATATTAACGCGTCCATTTATGTTTGAATGACAATTTTAACATTTCTAATACCCCAATTAACATCCTCAGTGACCTCACAAGAATCCGGGTATTACTCCCCTGAAGGCAACACATCCAGAGAAGACATATAAGAGGAGGCGCATACCTCCAATAATGTCAGCCGAGTAGTTCGAAACACAACTTGATAGCCAAACCATGGCCAACGTTGCGTTTCAAGATTGAAGGAAACTTACGGAGGAATAACATGCCTTTGGACAAAGTGATGAGGAGATTCTCACAAATACTTGGACTATATTAATGCATATTAAATATATAAAACATTTTTGAAATATGTGTAATCCTTTGAAGTGAGTAAATTAATTGTGAGAGCCAAGCGAACATGTAAGTGGCTCATCGCTCAGCCCCAACTGTTCCTCCAAGAATTATTTTGCCTCGAGCTAATTTTATAAACTTTTATTTTTATTAAGAATCATATTACCGAGGGCGCAGCTGGCCAAGTAGGCAGCGCGGCCGTGGTTTAGAGGCTATCGTGCTTTGCTCCACGCAAAGAACCGAGGTTCGATTCCTGGCTGCTGATGTAGCTTTTTATTCTTTGCGTAAATGTCGCGTTCTGGAAAATTCAAAAACCCCGTTGCTTGTTCGAGGTTAGAATGTTCTACGCGCCGAACTTTCCACGCCAATTGCTCCAGAAGCCCACGCGTCTACATAAGGGGCTCCGCGTGGCGCGCCGGAGTCGGTCTCGCCCAGCGCTCAATCTTGCTTTCACGCCGTTATCGACGCCTGCGACGCTAGCCTTTATTCTTGTTTTGAGCACAAGTTAGCGGCATTACACGTTTAGTTTGTTCCAGTTTTTGTCGCCTCATCAATTGTCATTTGTGACATTTAAAGAAGCGACAAAACCCCTCGCTCTGCTGGCTCGCGAAACTGTAGGACCCCTCCGGACTTCACAACCGATGGAGCCTACGGCTGCACAAGTACGACATGACCGGGGTGTACAAGTCCGGCCGGAAGCACAATGACGCCTAATGTCTGTCAGGGGCCCAGTCGAGGCCAGTCCTGCCTGCATCGAAGACGACGACGATGAGTGTTTCCACTGTGCTCTTGATGTCAGCGGCTGGACAGCACTCCAACGAGACAACCCTGAACTGCGAGCACTCAACGAGCACCTAGAGGTACAAGATAGCGCTGTTCCCCGCGTTTTCGTGCGAACACTGCCAACCCTTTTCATCCGACAAGGGGTCCTCTACAATGAGAACTTCAGCGGCAACAACACGGCGTGACTGTTCGTGATCCCTTCCAGTCTTCGAGAAGAAATATTTCCAGCCTGCCACTCTGACCTGACTGCGGAACAGCTTGGCTACAGCAGGACGCTTACCGAAACTCGGGAAAAGTACTACTGGCCGAGGCTACTGAAGACCGTTCACCTATACACTCGCTCATGCCACGACTCTCAGTGACGCAAGAAACCTTCGACGAAGCCATCAAGATTTCTGCATCCGATGTTTCTCCCGTCCACGCCGTTCGAGCAGATCGGAATGGATTTACTTGGCCCTTGTACACCGTAAACTACGGGAAACCTCTGTATAATCGTCGCCACAGATTATCTCACGCGATACGTCGAAACGAGATACCTTTCAGGGACTGCTGTGGAAGTCGCCAAAGTTTTCATCGAGTCCATCGTCTTCCGGCAGGGGCTCCCGAAGTTGTGATTACAGATCATGGGTCATCATTCATAGCAGAGCTGATGCAAAAGATCCTCTGTCTCAGCCACACTAACCACCGGCAAACCACAGCGTACCATCCTCAGACTAATGCGCTGACGAAACGTCTAAACAAGACCATTACCAACATGGTGTTGCTGTACGTCGACGTGAAAGACAATACATGGGATGAGGTCCTGCCGTATGTCACGTTCACCTACAACAAAGCGGTTCAAAAGACCACAGGTGTTACACCACTTCAGCTGGTGCGTGGTCGCAAGGTGACCACGATGCTTGACGCCCCGCTACCTAACGAGCCAGCTGGCGACGGAAGCGACGACGCCCAGCTGGTTCTGCAACGAGCAGAAGAATTCCTCCAAGTCGCCAGAGTCTGGATCCAAAACCAGCAACGTGTCGACGCTGGCCGCTGCAACCTTCGTCGTCTGGAGGTTCATTTACAGTCCGGAGATCGGGCGTGGGTGTGGACACGGATACGACGTCGTGGCCTCAGCGAGAAGCTTTTAAAGCGCTACTTTGGACCATAGCAGGTCCTTCGACGCCTGGAAGATCTCAACTACGAAGTGGTGCCCGACGTAACGCACGTACCCTGTCGAAGCCGACCGTGACCCGATGGGGTTTACGCCGTTCGACTCAAGTGATTCTACGTTCGATAGGACTGTGGACATTATGTGTTCCAAATGACTCTTTAGTTTACTGTTTACTAAGAATATAGGTTCGATTTATGGCTGCAGACGCACCTTTTGCTTGTTTCTGTACATGTCGCGTTCGGGCAAACTTGAGAACCCTGTTGCTTATTCGAGGTCAGATTGTTCTACGCGCCGAGCCTTCTACGTCAATTGTTCCTGAAGCCCACGCGTGTACATGATGGGCTTCACGTGGGAAGCCAGAGTCAGTTTTGCTCCAGCGCTCAATCCTGCTTTTACAGCGCTATCGGCTCTTGCGACGCTAGCTTTTTCTAATTTTGTTTTGGCACAAGTTCGCGCCATTAAACGTTTAGCTCTTTTTAGGTTTCGTCGCCTGGTCAATGTCAATTGTCATTTCTGGCAATATACAAAACATAAAAAAATTCGCATTGTACGAAGCTCGTTAAAATACATCATTTTACGTTGCGTAATGTGTTCTTTATATGAAAGTGTTTTATAAATATACTTTCTTCATCTGAACCTTTCTCTTTATCATGTTCTGGCACTTTACGTTAGAGGAAGCTCTCTAAGATAAACCATGCAGCACGACAGCGGCATCAAGTTTTTGTTAAATTAAAAATAAAAAAAATTAAAAGGATGGGTAGATATTATGAAGGTTTTCGACCAGACTTTTATCTTTGAGCCAAAGGCTGACGAAGGCAAACTTAGCATGACAAGGCTCGCTTTAGCGGGATGCCAGATTCCGAATTGTATTTTTCCCCATACAGCCGAATACCATGATTACACGGAACATAGCAAAAAAAGGAATAACGTTCGGAAACATAGTGTACGCTGACTTGAAACAGTTTTCTCCCGGTCACAATCGGGCGGTAAAGGGTGCTCCCTCGATTTTTTATAGCGTACCTCTTAGGCGTCCGTTTCCGGGCTGAGCGGCGTCGCTGTCACCGTCGGCGTCGGCGTAACTGCGCGTTGCATTATAGGAGTTTCCTATATTGACGTCACGGGGGAACGAGTGACGTCATGAGTATCGCGAGGGTCACGAGCGACGTAACGCTCTTGACGCCACACGGGCATACCCTCCCCTCAACCCCTCTTCCTCAATAGCTGCGCTCTAATTCGGCATTACAGAGAATTGAAAACACGTTTCATTTTTGGATACCCCAATTAAGTTAATTTTCGGAATCACCTTTCACATTCCAGGATGCTACTTAGCATCGAGAAATTCAGAATAGTTAATGCAAAATCGGCAAGTTAATCTGACACTAGAACCCGCATCCAAATATGCCCGTGATTTATATTGCCGTGGCGTCAATTACAGGCTGGCTTGCAAGTCGAGTGGAATGTTTGAAAATATACTATGCCGAGCATCTGTGTTGTGCTGCTGCACGGGTGCTGGAGCGAGCTTCCAAAAAATTTCTTTGATACCATGAAACTGCCTGTAATCAGTTGGGAACAAAGTCTACGGTCCAAAAAGTAACCCCAGCGTTCCGCTGACGTCAATTTTTATTGTTTCTTGAAGAGACCTTCACTTTGAGAAATGCAATGAGAACCGAAATGGCGATTATGCCCGATATCTACGTCACAATTTCAGCTATTTCTTGGAGCGTTTAGAGAATTTTCAAGCAAATTGGGAGTAATAAAGAAAATGCCCTTGTACCTCTTTAAGTAAGCCACATTTAGACGAAAAACGGCGAAATTTCAGTCAGTTCATAGGAGACAAAACAAAAAAAGATATTATATGAATTGTGCTTTTCTTTTTGTTGCTGAGCGATCGAGGATATTTTTATATTTATTAAGGTTCTTCAATTCCCGCAGGTTTTTTGATTTATAATAAACGCAAAACAAATCAAAAAATTGAAGTAAACAACCACATGTATATTATTATATACAGTTGTATAAAAAATATATTATGCTCTAACTCACTACTCACAATAAAGCTGAGTCCAAAAAAAAAGAAGGTTGGTGACCACCTTATTTTTTTTTTAACTCAGCCCCCGCTTTATTGTGCAGTAAGTTTACCAGCATGCCTGCGTCTTTTGCCTTTCAGACTCCTACCTTGTTTGTTTTGAACATTGCTCGCATTTCCCTGACGCCCTCTCCCGCGCTCAAAGATTCGCTTCGGCTTTCAGTGAAGAGATGAAATCTGAGACTAGACCTCAAAAACAGATTTTCGACTTGAATACGACGTCATTCCTCGCCAAGAGGGTCACCGTCTTTCTCCAGTATCAGTTATGATGTACTTGAACGAATCTTAAACTCATGTTGGTCTCGAGAGGATACTAAAGCTGGCCTATGGGCGAAGAAATATAATAATCGAAAACAAACGCGATATTCCAGATGCACGACGATCTACGGTTCAACGCCTCTGTTCTACTCTTTGTTTCATCATCTCGAAGAAGGAGCGTACGACGTGTCTTCCATTAGAAAAGGTATGAAAGTTCAAATTATTAAATCACTAGCGTCACATTCTCCGGCATTGCCAGTTTCGGGTTGGTTTAAACGGTGGGTACTATACTACGTTCAGTGTAGAGTAAAGTTGAAGTTCTTTTCAGGAAATCTGAGCTAGAGGTACTTCTATAGCTTTTTGTTCAGTGATTTCAGTCATCAAAATTATCTTTGGTAGATGTACACGTAAAGCGCACTCAGAGTGAAAAAACAAATACATTCAGCGATTGCCGCCGGGAACGCGGCAGTCGCTGCCTGCTATCTTGCCAGGGCGACGTGACGTCGTCCATGGTATCCCCGGGACATCTTAATGGCGAGCAGAAGTCGTCATACCCCGCTGATGACGTCACATCAGCTAGCATGTCTCTCCGCTTTTCTACACTCGGCGTGTCGGAACGGGCGGGCCTACGTCTAAAATTTAATTGGCTATTACGACACACGTAGTGATAACACCGAAAAAAAAAACTGAAAAAAAAATAAGGCTCATAATTTGTAAGGTGTCTACATTACAACTTTCACTTTTGGTTCGAACTCAAGAACCTATTCAGAGTCCTTTTATGTCCAGGCGCCGCGGACTCTGCTATCTAATGAAATAATTTAGGCAGCGTCAACACAGCAAATCATCGAGTCAGTTCTGTTTATGATTGGGTCACCGATGTCAGAACTCGTACAGCAACATGACGAACACCACGATGGTGCGCTTCTGACGATGGTTGATCCGACTCATCAGCTCGTAGCGTCGACTTCGTTTAGATTTAAAGTGAAATAAAGTATGCTCGGGTTGAATCTGAGGAAGAGAAGGAGATGAGAGGGTGGGGACGTCAGAAAAGCGAGCTGTTTAAACAAAGACAGCCAACCTCATGTGTATCCACTTATCATTCCAAGCAGAGCTTGATTTGACTCGATATTCATTCTTTCATTTTGTTTCCTCAAGGGCTCTCGTGTGAGGGCATTAGACAAGTAGGAGACCACGGTAGAAAATATAAAATAAAAGTTGGAAACACAAAAAAAAAATCACACATTACCGCTTACGAAATCTGAGACGTAGGAACACTGGAAACCTAATAAGTAGATCGGAAATGCAAGATGATAGAGCTTTCAAAAACTACAGGGACAGTGAGTAAAAAGAGATATTCTGGAAGATCGTTCCAGTTCACAATTATTATTGGTAGGAATGATTTGTTAAAGGCGTTACTCGAACCAGATGTGCGTTGAAAATTGCTAGAATTATTGAGACGACGAGATGACCGTGTGGGATTTAGCAACAATGAATTTCGAACCGATGGTTGAAAATGAGAAGGCTAATGATGTAAGCAAAGATGTGCTATTGTGCGGCGTGCCTCGAGAACAGATAACCTTAGGTTTATTTTGATTGAAGAGACACTGTATGTATAATCGTAGTAAGAGAAAATGTAACGGGCCGCTCGGTTTTAACTGCTTCAAGTTGAGTGAAGAAGAAATTTTGGGGAGGACTGAAGATTGCGACAGAGTATTCTAATTTTTGTCTAACAAAAATTTCGAACTCAAGCTTCCAAAGTTTTGGAGGAGCCGCACTCCGGAAACGCCGGATATACCCAAAGGTCCTTGCTGTGTCAGAGAAAATGGCGTTAATGTGGATAATCCATGTGAGATCAGGGCGCGTTTACTTGAAGCGCTAACCGCGGTTAAAGTTAGTCGCAGTACCTAGGAGAGGGATTTGAAATCACGTGACTGGCTCGGTAGGGATGCGGGGAAACATGGCGGTGCCCCGGAGAGTGAGCGCCGCTCGCTTTAAAAGAAATATGTCGTTGTAGCTGCAAAATCGGGCGCGTTAGTCAGCAACGAATGGTGCATGAGGCTTTTGCTTTGCCTTACCTCACTTAAATCGCAAAGCATGAGCAAGGACCTCGCCGCATTTTTAGACAGTCTTTCGATTCTGGCCTTTCCTAAGCCTAAATGAACCCGATAATTGTCGGCATGGCAACGTCTTTGGAAAGTGGATTGCCTTGACTCAATCGGCCGGGTATTGATAGCACACAAAAGCAGACAGCGTCCCAATAGACCTTTATCTAAACTTTCCAAGGCAAAAAGCCTAAAACAAACTTTGCCTTGCACGCGCGTTCGTTAAAGCCCTAGTATGATTATTTACTTCGAATCTTTTATGAGAGGAAAGCCAGCTCGCGCGGACCGTAGAATTACACTTTCAGTGTTCTCCTCGACGCTTGGGTAATTTAGGAAAAGGTCTATTGGGATGCTGTGTGCTTTTGTGTGCTATCAATACCCGGCCGATTGAGTCAAGGCGATCCGCTTTCCAAAGACGTTGCCATTCCGACAATTATCGCGTTCATTTGAGGCTTAGGAATGGCCAGAATCGAAAGACAATCTAAAAAAGTCGGCGAGGTCATTGCTCGTGATTTGCGATTTAACTGAGGTAAAACAAAGCGAAGCCGAAAAAATAGTCTGTTGTGTTCTCTTTCTGCACCAGTCTCAGGTTTACAATCATGTTCAAAGCGAAAGCCTCCTGCACCATTCGTTGCTGATTAAAGCGCCCGATTTTGCAGCTACAAAGACGTATTAGTTTTAAAGCGAGTGGCGCTTACTCACCGGAGCACCGCCATGTTTCCCCGCATCCCTACCGAGCCAGTCACGTGATTTCAACATCTCTCTCCTAGGTACTGCGGCTAACTTTAGCCGCGGTTAGCGCTTCGAGCAACCGGGCCCTGAAGTTAGTGCGACACGGAGATATTTTTACTCATCGACTTTCTCATTGTTATTGTCATCTAACATGTAGTGGAAGGAATAAGGGGCTCCCTTTCGAGAAAAGCGAATGAGTCGGAACTTTGATTTATTTAATGACATCAGCCAGTTGTTATAGCATTAGGAAACTCGTACTAGGCCGTTTAAAAAAAGAGTCTGGTCAATGGGTAAATTGATTCCGCGATACAGTCACACAGCCGTCTGCAAAACGACACAAGTTAGAATAAATACAATGTGGGAGGTCATTAATGAATGCTAAAGAAAGAAGAGGACCAAGAACTGTGTCTTGAGGCACACCCGAGATGACATTAAGAAAATTAGATGCATGCCTATGTAAGACTGTGTACTGCTTTCGAGAAGCAATAACTGCATATCCACTCTAAAGCTTGTGAGTCTAAATGAGGACAAGAGCATTTTAAAATTAACCGGATATGTGGAACACGGTCAAACGTCGTTGAAATGTCTCAAGATATTGCGCCAGTTTCAATCCGCGTTTGAAGCAGGTAATTGATGTCCCGCGTAAATTTGATCAGCTGTCTGTCACATGAATAGCCTTGACAAAAACCTTGTTGGTCTTTGTCAAATAATTTATTGTAATCTAAAATAAACATTATCCGAGAGTACATATAATGTTCGAGAAGTTGCGATGGAACTGAATTTATTTAAATGGAACGATAATTAGAACCGATGGGTGATCGCCGTTTTTGTGGAGCGGAACAATCTTACCGATTCTCTAATCAGAAGTAAGGTAACCTACGGATAGCGAATGATTAAAACTGAGCTTCAAAAATTGTCAGATACCGTTTTAGTATTTTTTTTAATTTTGGAGGATGTTATCTGACCCTGACGATGACGAAAGCTTCGTCCCAACGATGAGAAGGGTAACACCGGTAGAAGAATGCAGGCAGGGGCCATACGCTCGTACTAACAGCTGGAAGCACGGGCAAATATAGGGAGCTCTCGTAAGTTGAAAATGAAAGCGAAAATGGAAGCACCGATTTTCCTCAACGGGGATGCCACTTTCATCAACCCAATGAACTTTGGGAGCGTTGACTTTAGGAGATATTAATTTAAAAATCTTGAGAATCTAATTACGCCGAATGTTATTTAAATCTAACGCCCAGCGCCGTCTCGTGTCCTACTATAACTTAGTGTCTACCTTCAAAGAGGGCTAATATATGCTTTCTATACCAGTGGAAATGGAGGGAGAGGAGGATACGATAATTCGGGGGGACGTCTGAGTGGGATTTCTGACTGTAACGATTACACGTAGTAGGTAGACACAGAGCTGATTGCCTCTGTCTCTCCTTTCGAACACGTTCGAAGCACTGAGAATTCCACAAGAACTCGGCTCCCTAGAGCCCCGCGTGCACTTTTCTCCCCCTCTAACACAGTTCCTACCGGCATAGCACCTCGGCTCGACTCAACCTCCGGCAGCTCGTGCAATGGGGTCAAAAGTAAAAGTTACGCGATCGCGCTTGCAAACTTCTGTTGCAATCACTTCGGAATTAAAAGCTATACATAGGTTGCACTGACGTAATTTGGTCTTCCTTTCTGGTGGCAGAACTTCCTCGAGCGTAGCCTTTACTGTGCATATTCTACGAGCAGTACACGAGCGTCGCGAGCGAGCGGAAACGAGTGAGCACAGCTTCATTACACTTCGTTTCACTTTTTCTGCGAGCGAAGCCAAAGCTAGAAGCGCGAGACCAGCGCTATGTGCGTTTCTGCCCAGCTCGCGAGCTCGAGCAAAGCCTGAAGGCACGGAGCTTTCGCGCTCGCGCTTCCAGCTTTGCCTTCGCTCGCACATAAGGTAAAACAAAGTATAACGGCAGGTTTTGGCCACCAGAAAGCAGAAGGATATGACGTCACGTGCAACCCATGTATAACACACGCGCCATAAACCCTCCGCAAATTGAACGAATATCTAAAGATATAAAAAATTAATCACGCACTTTAATGAAATGAGCTTTTTCACGGCACGCAAACTGCAGATAGGGTCTCGTTAAAAGCATGCTTGTGATTTCTGTGTCGCACATATGCTTGTACGGTTCTTTTTCTTAAACTGCGTGGACATTTGTTCTTAATTTTTAATTTTCCTCGTTTTTTTTGGTTAAACGTTTTACTATTATTTTTAGATTTATATCTTAAGAATGAAAACGGGGTGAGTTTCAGTCATGCGAAGCTGGATACTCAACGTCGAAATTATATAGCATTCTGACGGTTTTTTTTCTGCTATTTAAAAAGGCTATATTCTGCTGATTTAATGGAGACGAACCTCGCTATGCGACGTGGCCCTCTGCAGACGTGAATAACAAGGAAATTCGAAACCGAAATTTAAACTTTAATCGGGTAAACTGTGGCCTAAAACGGAGACGAAGGGGTACCTTTCTCATCTTGTGAGTGCAATGGGGGAGGGGGAGGGGGGACTGACCAGTTCTACCTTTAGTCGGTGACAGGCCAAGAACAAAGCGGAAGCTCCTCCCACCTCTTTCCACTTTAGCTGAACGAATGCTGGAGAGGAGGCTACTTCCTCTGCGGCTTTCGTTCTGCCGAAGGGAAAGAGGTGAGAGGAGCATCCGCTTTGTTCTTGGCCTATCACCGACTATTCAACACAAGTCCCGAGCACGACGCTTAAACGCGGCGACGCCAGGACTAGAGACTCTAGCCAGGACGAACCTCTCTGCCACGCTACGGCGTCTCTAACGAGCTTCATCGTGTCTCTTGCTTAGGCCGGGTCGGGAACCCGCTGTCGATGAGCTGATGTCTCCTAAGTGATATTGGACTGGTCATGTGTCCTAGTTGGCAGGTGCTTTTCCTTTCCTTTCCATAGTGCGGAATCTTCATAGCCATGAACGGTCTCGCAGCTCCCGGTTACTGCAGAGCAATATATGCTCACCGCGGTAACTAGTGCCGATCAAGAAATCGCGCCAGGAGACTGTAGCGCCCATAAACACATCATGAACTAAAACTCCGGAGTGCTGGATCTTTTTTTTTTTTTTTTTGCGCCGCCTGTCGGGGGTTAGTGAGAGGCACAATTTGAACGCGAGGACAGCGTCGACTTTGACTAGGAATCGTGGTCAATCGGGGTTCTCGCCGAACGCTACCGCTTCACACTTGTCCAATCTGGACCAACTGTTCGCCTTCGTTGGTTGACGTCGAATATCCACGACTGCGGTCTTCTCTTCTAGGAGGTGTTTCGCTGGCACGCAGCGAACTAGGCTCGTGACAGTCAGGTATCTTTACTACCCCTGTTACAGGGGTACCCGTAACCGCAGTTAACTCACGCTTAACTTCGTTTACGCAGCGCCACCTACCGCACTTTACTCTCGGACAGGTTTTTCAGAAGTGTTGAGTGCGCGTTCACTGCTGTGGGGGTTGCGCAAGAACTTCAAGCGCAAGTGCGCCCATAGTTTGGACTGCATAGCCACAAACTTTTGGCCGCATGTGTTGTGTGCTGACTGTGCCTTAGTGTGTCTGCAGTGAAGTGTGCCTATGTAACAACGGAACAAAGGGCCACTGATGTCCCTAGACCGATATTTTTTAACCTTCTCAAACGCTTCAAAAAAGAGTCGGAACACACACAAAAAAGATCATCGCTATCAAAACCTTCGGGAGAGTTGAAAGACCGTAAATATTCATGTCCTCTCTCCTGCCCCCTCTCCCATCTGCGCTCCTCTTTAAATTTTTTTTTGTGACGTAATTTGCGAAGGCTTTTTCAATAGGTTAATACGTGTCACATATTGCATGTCCGCAATAAATATTATTGCCATTCATTAAATAAGCTTTTTACGAAAACTATTAAGGCTCCTCAACGGTGACGTCGAAAAATAAATATCAGAGACCGGAAATGTTACTGATGAAACATCTGCCGTAACCTAGGTTTTTCTTTGAATTTCAAAATGGCGCTTGTACTGAGGGCGTTGAGAAGAGTGCGCAAGTCGAGGATGGCCCGGGCGAGTTGTTTTTCTACGGTTCCGGATAACCTCTCCGGCATAACCTATACGACATCGCCCACCACGTCGCTCACCAATGGCTGCTAAATTTCGATTTTAACATTAGCTTTTTAAAAACCGTTTTAGGCAGACTACCAAGCACTAGCTGCTAAAAAATGAAGCGCAGAAAAGTGACACGTCGTCTGCGCGCGAAGAAATGTCTCCCGGAATACTCTCGCGGTTGGCCCCCTTGGGATATGAGCGTGGTCGTGAACGACGAGGAGAAAAGAGAACAAGTTAGCGGCACTTTCTGTTTTAAGTTACCCAAAAAGGAAGGGATGCACCATGTCCCCAACTAACTTACGAATTCGGAAGGGTGCTTCAAATCAAGCTTCCCGAAAATATTTTTCTTGTAATCTGAAAATACGCTTGACATTTTTAGTGAGATTCCTGGTAATTATTTTCTATCAATGGTGGGGCATTCAGTGCTCGTTTAGAGTTATCTTGGTCAGCTCACGACAGATCTGTCCAGAATACTCAACTACATTAGGAAGCCGCGCTTATTCTTGAATAAAACTACACCACAATTAGTGACCGCTGTCGACAGATATCAATACGTATAGTTGCGTCTACTATATTAATTATAGTAGGTGAAGTGTGTCGCATGGTGGAACATATCATCGCAAAACAGCTCGCATAAAAAAGTTGAAGCTAAAAAATTACACACCAAAAGAGGAAATGTAGAAACACTGACAAAACAAACCGCGATGTTGAAACGTCTTCACTAGTATCTCTGGTAAATTTAATATTGTGATAAACTAATTCTGTATAAATGTGAACCATAATATTAAAATTCCCCCCGCATGCATGTGCGGCCTCTATCATTGGCCACTGAAATGTCTATATGCATGCTTCACATGCGTGTCCATCCCGATCTAAGCGCGTGTACCGCAAGATTCCCGGCAGCAATTTTGGTCGATGCAGAGCATTATTTTTAAGGACTTATTTACGGTGTTATTTTATTGGCGAAAGGCTTCGTATAATCGTCGGCTGACAAGGTTGATGTGTCAAAGCTTTTTATGTTAATACATGGTTATCATGTTTTAGAGCGCAGCCTTAGGATCTCGTTTCCGGGTTTCGCGGTGTCGGCGTCGGCGTCGGCGTAACCGCACTAAATTTAGCCGGAAAATTGACGTCACGGGACATCAACATCAATTCAGTTCCCTCGCTAAATATAGCGGGAAAAACGGCGTCACACGACCTCGTCTCACGTTGCCTATAAAACAAATCAGTTTGTCCGCTAGACGTTGTGACAAAATTGACATCACGTGAACTCAACAGCAATTCAATTTTCTGCTTAATTTACCGGGGAAAATGACATCACGTTACTTGTGGTCGCTTTGCCTATGAACACATTAAGTTTGTCTGCTAGATTTATCAGGGAAATGGACGTCACGTGAACTAAAACCTGAACCTTAACCAACCTGTGACGTTTTTTTTTGTTTTTTTGCAGCTGCCATGGCCGGCTCTTTAGCCACGCCTGCAATTGTGGAAATGATAAGAACAAAGATGAACGCCCCAAGTATATATGTACGTAAGCTGCTCTCTAGCGGTTTCTTTACTGGAAAATAATTTCGAATTTTATGGGATCCATCATTTATGCCTGTGAATGGTGAATCCTCTCAGATCATGTTCGGCTCCTCCGAGACCAGTCCTGCCTTCAGCAGCACGAATCCCGATGAACCCACAGACCTTTGGATTCGGACGGTTGGAACACCGCTAGATCACGTTGAGGTCTGTATTAGACTGGCACAAAACAAATTCCTTAACTACTTAGAAACATTTTGAGGGAAGGAACGAGTAATGCATTTTAATTACTTTTTAATTGGGTACGCAGTAATAGCGTCAAGTTAGAACGTGTAGGATACATTCTAAAACATGTTTGTATCCTCTCGCTCTAGGTTTCACAAAGATATCATGCACTCAAAAGAAAAGTTTAGATAAAAAATAATGCAAATATTATTTGTATTTATGCAAGAAAATACGATATCTGAACGTATTACGCCCGGAAAGAAAAACCTCAAATAAAATCGCCCCGATTAACATTTTCCTAATCTCCACTCAGAAAAACAGATTGTTCCGTATAGAGTTTCGCGGCATCATTTTTATAGCTTTAATATTATGCCATAGGCTTGTTTTTTCTTAGTAAACCTAGCTTGTAGAAAAGTGAAGGATTTCAAATACTTGTAGCGAGACGTTCCCTATTTTGAACTTTCTTTAATATTAGTTAAAGCATATTTGTAGTCAGTGATAAATATAAGCAAATTATTATATAGTGCTTATAAATTACTTTGTTTAACATACCAACATTTTTCCTAATGTGAGTTTTTTAGTTTGAATATGATAAAGAAACATGGTGAGGTTTTATGAACCGATAATATTTTGTTCAGTTGAGTGAAGCTAATCCCCCCGGTAAGTCGCGAAGTTATGTTTAGATTTATCTTCGTCTGCCGACCGGCTAGTCTGAGCATTTTACTGAAACATTATGTATTTATAAATAAACGATAATATTATGCACATTGTCTGCGGACCACTAGGTTTGTCTCTATTAATTGTGAATTTTAAGTGCGTACAAAGTGTTATTGCCTCGGATCCACAGCCGCATAGAACAGTCAATATTTAAAGGCCTTTTCAGAGGAGCTGGATCTGTAGTCATAAACCAACATAGTGAAATAAAAAAAAATGATCAACTGAAGTTCAGTCGCTGTGCAGCTGTGAAGATTCACAACACAGGCTAGTTAACGCATTGTGCCTACTTATTTATCTATTCGTAGTATTTGTACCAATATTAAACTGTTATACCTAAATTTACAAGCTTTTTAAAACTATTACCAGCTTTGAACGCTTTCAAAAATACTACGACTGCGACTAGGTCTTTAGCGAGGCGCATGACTTGGTTATCAAAGTTGTTAGAGGTGGATTTGTGGATCCCAAGTGCCTGGTGCTGTCATGGCGGCTCCGGATTTCTCGTCGTTCTTTTGTTGATGAGGTGAGACGGTTCAAGCGGCCGTGATACGATATTGATTAAGAATGTGTCCAACTTTACTCAAGCTTACTAACACTAGAGGGACACAAATACACTCGAACAGAACATAACATTTCCACCGTATGAAGAACATTACCTAACCCTCAATATCGGGCATCGACGAACCTACAAATGGGCTTATTCGATTGTTCTTGGGTCTCACCCAATTCCTCGAGCAGTGCTTTTGAGCAATTGCCTTCTTTTGGTAGAGTGCAATCTCCGCATTGTTACCAACAGGACCCTTGTGACAGTTCCGACATCGGCAATGGCATCCCCACTTCCAATGTCCCCACGTCAGAAATTTGAAATTTCGCTCAAACATTCAAAGAATTCATTCATATTATCGTCAGATATCTAGTCTGCGCTGAGGACCACAACAAGCACATGTAACACTGATATGCTGTTTAATCATCTCCTCTCACGAGATATGATCTTAATTTCACCCAATACCCAATCAAAAATCTAACTTAGGGTTTTCACACTTAGAATATGTTGGCCACGAAACTGATGGACGCTGCATACGTCATCTTAAACAAAAGCTGGACTCCATAAAGCGTTACCAGCGACAGTCGCCGTTATTCACCAGCTTTCGAAATTCCTCTAACTATTTATAATGTATCACCAATTAATCGTCGGGCGACTGCGATAATCTGTCCACTAAAAATGTATCTCAGGAAAAAACACACCGCTCTCGCCTTACAAATACAAGGAGAGGCATAATACGCTTACAGCCAGGCAAAGGTGAAACTCTCAAATGCCGCATTGATGTCTTATTCTCAGCAGGATACTGGAAGCTACGTATTAATTTAATAAAAAATCAAAAAGGGGTTGTCCTACAGCAGTTTACTAATAACAACGGGAAGCCGCTATCTTGTCCCGACAATTCGCACAAGTGTAACGGCGCAATTGCACTTTCGGAAGATAACTAATCACCACCTATGCTGAGATCCCACATCTTCACAGGTACAGTCTACGAACATATGAGCTAACACAATAGAGCGCCGACCGGTGCATAAAAGACCCCTCATGGGACTCTTCCAGCGTTGCCGTGCTTGGGAGGCGGAGGAATTGAGCCGTCTCTCTTTGGTATCGAAGGTGTGGACGCAAGGAGATTATCTGCATTCCCGCTTTTTTAAGCGAACCTGCAGCACGACCAATTAGAATCGCCTGCTTAAGGTGTGTGTTGAAAATGAAGGACGACCTAAAACTGCCGATAAAAGTGTTTTAATATCTTCTTAGGAAACTAGGACTGACGTTTTCTTTCAAAAATAGAAACAACGTCTACTTGGCCGGCGTATAAGAGAGCAAACGAATATAATAATAAGAAGCACACAAAAAAACAGCCAAAAACTGTTGACATCAGTATTTCGCGCAAGATACTGACAAACGAAGGCGCGATTTTCATCGGCCTTGCTGTAAGATCCCATTTCAAAATTGTAGATGTGGATAAACTCTTCCGTCCACCCCCTTTATATACCAATGTGTATCTTCCAAAAGCCTGGCTCCGAAGGAGCGGCAACGGTCGAAGCACCCCATGCGGGAATTTCCCGACTCCGGTTGACGCTCCGCTGTGGTAGCTCATATGTCCGGAGACTGTACGTAGAAGGCACATCATTTTTTATCCTAAATTATCACGAGGCGCTCACGTATGCACATCAGTCTGGCAGAGACCCGAACTCAAGCAGGGAGACACGTAATATGATCTTCATTGTAGAATGCAAGACTGATTTACGGCCCGACACGGGCGTTCATATCCCTACGGCCGATGCATTATTCCCAAACGTTCACACTTCCTTAGGACTGTCTTTCGTAAAAGCTAAGAATTTAAAAGCCTCCATCGTTGCACATCAAGGCGACTAGAAACTGCAACACTTCCGTCACACAAAGGATAGACTCATCTTCCAAGGGGTCGCCTTACCCGGTGTTGGTGAAAAACTCAAAAGCGAGGTTCCCACCGAAAATGCAAGATCGTTTGTTATCACCGACCTCTGCAGGAAGCAGTGCGATTCTCTGCATGATGTCGCACATCCTCGCATACGGGCTACTCATCACTGTGTGAATGAAGTATTCTTTTTGCGGAGCTTCTAAGATATTGTCAGAGTGATGCTATCGACAGCAGAAACGAGAGGACAGTACACGATGTTAGAACGAACAAGGAATTTATGGAGGCCGATCCGGCACGTAGGGCCTAGCGCAAGACGGTCCTGCGCACCACTGCTCCGTCGTCGTTTTCACCTTTCTAATAATTTTCTCACGAATGACAGGCATAGAGAAGGCTGATGCAGTAGAAAACTTATGGTGAATCCGCTCGCAGATCTCGAGCACTCCAAAAGCGCTCCATTTGGAGCGCGCATATATCGTTGCAGATCTAGCTCGAGTTGGTCATCTTCCGCTCGTAGATCTCTAGCAGCCTCCGCTCCACGGTGCGCCTCAAACCCCGCACGAACTTTCTCTGCGGGATTTCACAGATCTTTCTGGAAGTTGACAGAGCGCCCTACGTCGCTCATGCGCACCGAGGTTGGCGAGGTCGGCGGGCCGGTCGGGCCACGGCTGGCCACGGTCGGGTCGTCGAGTTGGATCTGTTCGGGCGCGTCGGTTGTTTACGTGTAATTGTGACGGCTCGAACACTTCTACCTCGCGTAGACCAGGGATACAAAGCCGGGACTGTGGAGCGTGGTAAATCGCAAGCGCTGACATCTGTGATCGTGAGAGAAAGAGCGACAGAAAAGCCGGAGGCAGACGCAAGGTTAGACCTCTTCATTCTGCAGCCAATGATTGTTTACCCTTTTACACTGCATTCCACCGGCGTGTCCCCGTGCAATAAAGCACGAAGAGATTAGGCAACCACCGTGCAAGTGATGGTTTGTTACCTCTGTGTTTATCAAAGTCGTACCAGAAATCTGGACTCCACCAATGGCAATCGCTGTCCGTGCCCCGCCGCTTCGAGGCGGTCGAAAGGTTAGTGACGGCGCCAAACGCGGACGTCTTCGTTATTTGTGACATGGGCGCCGTGGTTCGTGTAATTTCGCCCGGCCTGTGTCGCGTGTTATGTGTCGCGTGTTATTTCTGCAGCTAAGCAGTGACAGTTGTCACTGGTCGTCGGAAAGAGCAGTCGGCTGAGGCGTTGGTGGGCTTGTCAGGTTCGAGCAGCGGCCATTTTGAACGGTGGAGGGGGAAGCATGGGGGAGGTGGTGTGGGTCGCTCCAAAAGTGCGAGTTTATCTTCCCCTCGTCGATTCGGAGCGGGTCTCACAGAGCGAAATTTCGTCTCCCTTGCGGATTTTGGAAAGCGCTCCGGATCTACGAGTGGGATTCACCATTAGTGCTTCATAGGGTGAACTTTTGCCCAAAACAAAATCACAGGTGCAGGTGTCGCTGGCGTCTAAGGTGGCATGACAGCTGGATTGAGCACTGGCGAAAGACTGCACCTCTGCGGCCAGGTGCAGGCTCTTTTATGGCAAGGTAGATTACATCGGGCTCCACCCAGGAAGTACTAGAATAACTCTATGCTCAAGATGATAATAAAGGGGGCTTACGAGTTCTTTCTGGATCATTCTAGAAAATAACGAAATATCAAAAGAATGGTTCACGGCTGGGCATCACGTACTTCCGCGTGTGATCTGGGCAAGCTAGTTACTGCGCTACTCTCACTGCTTGTATCAGAGAAGGTGGCATTACTTTCAACTAGAAAAGGCTAACCGTCCCGATGCTACTTTTTAAACAAACATCACAAAACTCCCCTCGCGGCGCACTAACCACAAAACTCGTATAGTCCTATGGATCAAAGTACTGATTGAGGCGCACGGTGTGAACAACCTGAGGTCGGGGTGGTTGGCGGAATAATGGTCGCGTTTAGTTGGAAAATCACCAGTAGTTCAATTCCCCCAGACGGCGAAGTACCTTGTAGGGTTCAAAATAGCACTTATGGAGCTTCTCGTTGAGGCTGCGACGCCGAATCAGGTGCAGACCCATACTCTGTCCCAGGGCTCAGTATGGACGTCACGACGGCGGAGAGTGTACCGACCGGAGTTGACACGTCGCTGGTCTTGAATTCTAGTCGGGCGAGCTCGAGGACCTCTTCTGCCAGTTGAGCAACCACATGGACGTCTTCGCTCCCGTCGTCAAGTGGCTCGTTCGGCAACATGGAGTCTAGCATAGTAGTCACCTTTTGGGCATGCACCAGCTCAAAGGGCGTCTCTCTAGTGGCCTCATGCACAGCTGTTTTGTAGGTTGTAGGTACATGAATAGCATATCAGCGTTGGTTTTGTTGAGCCGTTATTCGAGCCCGATGGACGCTTGATGTTGGCACGTTGGTCTGCAGATGGTATGCGGTGGTTCGACGCTGGGTCGTGCGGCTAAGCCAAAGAACCTGTTGAGTCAGTTCAGCCATACACAATAATTATTGGTCTTTAATTAGAATTTCGTGGGTGACGTGCCGGAGGACTATGGGATCGACAAAGAACTTAGTAAATTTTATGGCTGTCCCATAAGAAAGGGTTCCTGTATCGGCTTATCTAGTAAGATAATCCGTGATGACGATTATTCAGAAGTTCGAGATCGTCAACACTGCCAATGGGCCAAGCCAATTCCGTGACGACTTGCTGGAATTGTGTTGTCGGAGCAGTAATCGACTGGAGGAGTCCTGTCGGCATTGTAGGCGGCTTTTTGGCGTCCCTGGCACGCGTGGCTGGATTGGCTCTAGATTTGAACGGTCTTCGTCAGCCTGCACTAGTTGTATTTTTTTACGAATCCTGGCGAGTGTTCTGCTGCAGCCCAGGTGTACGGCCGTAGGGTTGTCGTGGCATACTTGAAACATTTGTTCTCGAAAAACTATGTAGATTACCAATAACGATGCTGCAGTGCTGGTCCCGAAGTGCTTTTTGGAGAGAATCCCTCAACGAATGACGAAGCTTACCAGGTTTCTGGAGAAGGTGCGAGGGACTGTACTCTCGTACTTCGAGGTGGTCGATAACGGCGCGAAGCTCTGGATTGTCGCGTTGCAGGTAGACCATGTCGTTATAATTGACTGCTCCAATGAACTCTTCGTCGTCATCATCGTCGTCAGCGCATGTAGATTGTGACTGGACGGGGGCTTTCAACAGACAGCCGGGATCACTGTGCTTGCGGTCGGACTTATAGGCCACGGTCATGTGCAATTTTTTTGGTCATATACTACACCGAGCGAGGCGTCCTGGTGGATGCTTAAGGTTTGTGATCTGGTGAGCTGAAGCGAGTTGTGGTCTGCGACCACTTGAAACGGGCTTCCAGACACGTACATGCCAAACTTAATGATGGCCCAGGCAAGACGTTATTTCTCTATCGTTGAGTAATTACTCTCCGCTTTTCAGAGCGTCTGGCTGTCATAGGCGGTCACTATTTTGTGCACTCCTCAAGTTCAACCAATGCAAAGCTTAGTCCAATATCACGGGCATCCTTGTGGTTTTGAATTTCTAGAGACTGGTCGAAATAGCGAAGGATGGGAGATGTCTGGAATCTTTGCTTTAGTTCGCCAAATGCGCGTTGATGTTTTTTGATCATGCGATAATCACGGCATCTTTTGTGAGGTGTGTGAGTGTCGCCGAAAGTTTGTGGAAATACTGAAAGAACCGCCTGTACTACGGACACATGCCCAGGAGTCCGAGGACAGCCTTCTTGTCTGATGGTCGAGGAATTTCGGCTATGACGTATTTCTTTCCAAGGTCAAAACGTAATCCTTCGCTACTGACGACTTGAGCAAGGAACTTTAGTTCGCGTTGGGCGAAATGACAATTAGGCTGCTTGCGTGTAAGCCTGGTGGTCTTGATGGCTTGAGGTATGGCCATAAGTCGCCTAAAGTGCTCGTCAAAGTCGCACAAGAAAACCATGACGTCGTCGAGGGAAACAATACCGCTCTGCCATTTCAGTTCAGTTAGCACGGTATTCATGATCCGCTGCAAGGTGTCCGGCGCCTTGCAGCGGAAATATATCACCTGGAACTCGTAGAGTTCATTGGAGGTGACAAAGGTAGTCTTCTCTCGGTTCTGCTTGTCGTTTTTAATTTGCCAGTAGCCACTCTTTAAGTTCATCGACGGGAAGTACCGAGTGTGGCGCAGACGGTCGAAAGGATCGTCGATGCGTGTAAGCGGATATACATTTTGTTTTTTGCAACCGCGTTGAGCCGCTTCTAGTCTATGCAGAGCCTAAAAGTCCCGTCAATCTTCTTCAACAACGCGACTGGAGAGGCCCATGGCTGCTTGACGGCTGGACGATGTCGTCGTGGAGCATTTCTTGAACTTGTTTCTTCATAGTTTCCCTCTCTTTTACAGAGACTCGGTACGTGACAGGTGTACAGGAAGAGCGACGTTGTCAGCAATAATTGGATGCATCGCAAGTGGAGTTTCGGTACCTTTGATGACTTGGTGAAGCACTCACTAAACTCGCCAAGATGGTCAGTGCACTGTCGTCGTTCTGGGACCGGGAGGGTCGGTTAGACTTTAAGCTCCGAAGGTGGCCTCATATTGTGTAGCAATGAAGAGGAATCTTCTGAGATGGAGGCGATCGCGGCTGAGTTTTTAAGTTCTTCGACGTTGCCCACGGCTGTGCCCTTTGTGAGGCGCTGTTACTCTTTTTGAAAGTTCTTCACAAGAGCGATGGAACTCCGGCTCTTGGTCTCCGTGACGCCCCCAGTAATGCCGATTCCTCTTTTTAAGAGGAGTTGAACGTTTCCTTTCTACAGAGCTTCCTCGCACATAACTGCTGTGATCCCGACCTACACAAAGACACTCGACATCTGCGGCACGTTCACGTGGTCGACAAGGGCCGCACCCCGGTTCAAGTTGCGTCACCATCTTTCGACGTAAGGATAAGTTCCCGCAGCGTCAACCTGCTCGCTCCCAGGTCGTTGACGGCTCCATATTCAGAGTGAAATACTATTCCAGGAATGACGTCTAAAGCAGAGTCCTTGAGGACGACGGATTTCACTAGACTGTCTCCTCACCCGTGCAGTGCACATTACCACTGGTGTGATAATATGTTCCGGACGGACGTACTAGACCCGTTCTTTGTACCGTCTGGAGTACTGCGGCGCAGGAGGCTCATGATGTAGAAGTGCCGCATACGGGCAAGCAAGTGTCGGTTGTCGGCAGGCCATTGCGACGTAAAGTCAGCGTCGGTTCCTCGGGGGCTGGCACTTCAACGGGAGGCTTCGGGTGGAGGGCGTGATATACGTCTTCTCGACCGACCTCGGCGATCTAGAGCGGGGCCGGGCGTTCGGCAATAGGAAATCAGTTCTTCGAGTTCCCACCGGACGACTTCGCGGATAGCCTCGCTGGTTCAGAGATAATGGTGTCGATGTCTGCTAGACATTATTAGAGACGTTGCTAGTGCTCTTTAATCTCCGTACAAGTATTTACACGAGACGTGTTCTCGGCACAGACCGGGCATCGGCAGCTAGTTGGGGTAGGCCATCAGTTCTATGATTGCTCGCGCGTTGCTCTCGAGACTGTCTGCTGGTTGTCGTGGTCGTTAGTGCGACACCAGACGCAAACGCGGAAAAAGATGATGTCTGCGATGCAGCATTGCCTCCTCCTAAGGTTAATATCGGTCAACAGGTTTATTGGGTCGTGTCGACCGCCGAAAAGCTGAGGACGGCCTCGTCTTCCGCTGCGTCAGACTGCGCCGGTGAGGCTGCATCTTTATCGGGTGGTTCAGGCGTCTTGCTCGCCGTGGCGCAGGTGCCGTGCTCTCTCTTGGACGAATTTGGTTCATGTGCCGTTTCAGCTCTCCTGCTGCCGTCATGACCGTGATCATGCGGGAGCCCGTTGTTTCTTTAACTGTCCCCGGAAGCCACTTTTCCCCTTCACCAAAGTTGCGTGCCCAGACGGAGTCACCAGGGTAAGGCTTACTTGCAGTATCTGTTTCTGAACAGAGAGGAAAAGGGACAGGAGGAGGAAGGCAGGTATCCAGGCGGGAGCGGATTCGGTATCCTAAAAGCCGCTGGGACGGTGATCTTGCATCCTCCAGTGGCGTCCTACGGTAGTTGAATAGCACCTTTGTGAGGCGCATAGACAAACTACAGGTCTGAAGTTTTTGGGGCCCTCCTTGATGGTGCGTACGGCTTTCTCCGCGAGGCCGTTCGATTGTAGGTGGTACGGAGCTGTGCGCAAGTGCTTCACGTTGTTGTTGGACGAAAACATGCCAAACGTTCGGATGTAAACTGCGTGCCATTGACACTCACGATGGTTCTCGGTATGTCAAACCGGCTGAAAATCTCGCGTAGTGCCGTGATTATGGACTCGGTCGTGGCATGTTGCATAGCAATTGCCTCTATCCACTTCAAGTACGAGTCCACCGCAACCAAGGTCATCGCACCGTTTACTGGACCAGCGAAATCCAGGTGAATCACGCGACCAATTCTCCTGAGTCAAAGGCCAATTAACAGGAGTCTTCGCCCGCGGCATCGACCTTGCTTGTACACAGGTGTGGCAATTGCTCGCCAGACGTTCGATCTCACCGTCAAGTCCAGGCCACCACACGATTGTACGTGCAACAGACTTCATTGCTGAGGCACCCTGGTGCGTCTCGTGCAGAAGCTGCAGCATCTGGTCTCGTGCGGGCTCAGGAACAATGACTCGGTGGCCCCAGTAGATAAGACCTTGGACCACGGTCATTTCTAGCCTCCTAGTAAAATACGCTTGCATGCGTGGATCAGACGCTTTTCTTTCCCCAGGCCAACCATCGAGAATGTAGGACTTCACCGTACTGAGGAACTCATTTTTCAAAGTCAGTTGGCGGAGCACTTGTGACGAAATATGAGTATTGTCGAGCTGTTGAAGCGAATGAACATACTCAAATATCTCTTCGGTCTCTAGTCTCTAGTGGTCTCTAGTGAAAGTCGACTGAGTGCGTCGGCGTTTTGGGTGTCTGGCCCAGGCTTGTACTCTATCTTGTAGTTGTAAGCTCCCCACAACAAAGACTGCATGGTGTAGTTCAAATCGACAATTATACTTCTCCTTGGAAAATGTTCGGTTCATAGCGTTTCTTGTTCAATGTTTCCTCCCCCCCCTCCCCCCTTTGTTTTTCCCCTTTGGCTCGTTGAACTTTTGTAGTTTTGTATGCGGATTCAACCGCATGTCAGTCTGGTCACGTCTGTACAAGAATTACGGTTTGCACATCCCAAAACAGGAGAAACTTCCGAGTTCTTTCTGTATCCTTCCGAGCAATAACGAAATAAGGAAAGAAGGTTTAGAAGCTGGGACTCGGACCCGGCACTGTCGTGTGAGATCCGGGCACGCTAGCCACTGCGATAGTCTCCTTTTTTATTTGCCCTGATACTCTCGCCGCTTGTATTCGAGAATGCGGCTATATCTACAAACCTGGGCACGGAGCTCCTGCAGTGCCATAGATTCAAGATTGAACGTCACATGCTAGGATAGTTTTCATATTTCCTGGATGCCACACAACGTATCGACCACACCCACATTAAGATTGTGAACTTCTTCCTCCTCCCGAAGGACACCACTACCATCTCACCCGCATTGACAGGTTCACACAATAGCCTGAGGCAATTCCCATCACGGATACCAGAGAGGATATTGTTTCTCGATTTTGTTTACAACAATGGATATCTAGATTCGGCGTCTCCTCAACTACAGCAACTGACCGAGGCCTGCGATTTCTGGCTTTTACGCCAATTACTCATCCTCCTCGGCACCATCTGCATCCTCAAACATGCCTACCATCCAGTCAACGGCTAACGGTATCGTTGAACGTTTTTGCCGTTCTCTTAAACCTGCAGTTATGACTCATCAGATCATGACCCATGTAGAACCGGGTAGGTACAACAGCACCTTACCAGTGGTGTGGCAGATTCGGCGGACTTCCGACAAGAGAAGCAACGATTATGCTGCCGAAAAAGCACGTTTATTGTATGAGCAGATTGGTTCTTTAAGGCCTCAACAATTGTGTTCGGCCAATGAGGCATGAGTAAATAGAAAGAAAATCAGAATGCAGTTTTCCGTTCCGATTATCTGTAATGATAGCAAGGCATTCGTTATAGGTTCGCAAATCTTTCCTAGTGTGATAGGATGAAGGGTTCGGCGCTTCTTTACTAATTTAGCTGGAGATGAAGTCAAGGAAGCTGCGAAGCTGCTGGATGCGAAGCCGTAGGTTGCGAATCCGCTAGGTGCCAATCTGATGGAGTCGTTGCGTACCAACTTGGCTCCGCCGAAGTGTGCTCCTTGAACAGGAAAGCAGTTTTTGACACCGCTGGAGAGCCTTGATGTTTGGCAAAGGGTTTTCCTGCAGATGCGGCCGGGGAGTTCAGGTGAGAAAGCCGCAGTCGTTAGACCCCATTCAATTAGGGCCAGGACAGCTGAAGAGCGGCAGGAGGCTCCACTACAAATAATTGCAGCGATTGTTGGACGAAGCAAGCAGCAAAAAACTGCGAGCGGGCAAGTCGAAGTTGTGAAGTCGCTTGGTAAACGGGGTATATAACAGACGTCGAACGCAACCAAGCTCCACGAACCGGCAAGGAACGGTACTGTTCCTCTTACTAGGAGCATAAAAGACAAGAGAAAAAAATCTAGCTGCATTATTAAATTTCAATACACGCAAATATAAATGAAATTATATAAAACTAAAACCAAATAATTTCATACACCCGAAAAACATAAAACCCTGCGGGAAATTGCACATAGAAGAGGAACACTAGGTAATTCGGCTAAGTCATTTTGCATTTGCGTAATTTGGCCTTTATTGTGCCTCACTTTTAAAGTAAAATGCTGGAGTGCCAAACCACACCTCATCAACGCTGCTTCTTGTTTGACAGCTGACTTATACACACAAGATGGCAGCAATCAGTTCAAACAAAATCATGAAAGATATTTGAGGTAACACGAAATGTTGTCGTCTCGACATATCATTCAAGCACACGTTTTTATGTTGTGATATATTTCTGCTCGCGCAAAGTTTGCTTTCTGATGAACTAGACACCGGGTGTTCCGCGTCCCTTTCGTTTATTTGCCTGAAGACGACGCGCAAACCCCGATCTCTCGCCTTCACACTGCACTATAAATGTTCGATTGTAGTTTGCTGAAGCTAGGACGGGAGTGCCGGCTAAACGTTCCCTGATCGAGAGAAGCCTTCTTACTTTCTTCAGTACAAGGTAGAACGTTTGATTTTGTTTTATGAAAGGACTCTGTGAGAGGCCTAATATCATGAGCAAAAATTAATAGTGTAATTCCGGTAATAGTCAGCGGAGACACTGAAAGAACGCAATTGCAACTTGGTGGTCTGCATGGTATAAGTGTTTAATGACCGAAACTTCAACTTCTAACTCGCACCTCTTTCTTCAGCCTAAAACGTGGCCCCAATATTGAACTTCAGCGATGGCATTGTGACAATAGACGCTTTTCAAGAGTCGACCAAGCAACATTGGCGGTCGGCATTTTCCGGAAACGACGCACGGGATTGGACCCGGGCACTCGCCGAGCGGTGACGCAGTCCTCGTGCCCAATGGATGCTCAGGGTCGAAGAATGGCGGAAAGGCGTTGCCGCGGGCGTTTGAACTGTGTCTGGTGCTGCACAAACTTTCGGCTCCAGTTTTCTGTTTGACGAATCTACATTGCCTGGATTTTCCGCGTCATCCAGAATTTTTCTGGGGTTAAAGATTGAGAACGAGTGCCGTGTAAGTATTTGGCTGGGGTTTGTACTCATACTTCTTGAACAGCCATGACAGCCGAACGGCGTCACAGCACTCGCGTTCGATTTGCGCAACATGGCCTTCCTTTAGGTGACGACGATAATGAAGTACATATACCATTGTGTTATCTGCTTGATGTTAGGCAAACTGTTCAGCTCTTTATACCAGCCTCTACATATACCGTATTTACTCGAGTAATAGCCGCACTAATTATGAACAAGGCACTTGCGTCTACTTTACGACAGAACAAATACACACCCAATCATTGCGTAGCGCATAAATAACATAGCGAATGACCAGACGAAGAACACGATTCTTCGTACAAATACAATCTTCACAGATGGTATCTTCGCACGAAGACGTTATCTCTGTCCTGTAGACAGCTGAAATCATGCTGTCGATCGCGGCGATTGGCAATCTGCGTGCTCCGCGGTAAATACTCCAGTAAATACGTTATCTCCTCTGACCCGCTCTCGGTGCTTGCAGCGCATTGTTTAATATTGTTCACCGTTCACAAAATGTGCCCAGCTTTTACCGCTTTACAGGAAGTTTGACATCTTTGTTTACCGCATTTCTTAAATAGTTACTTATAAAAAATATACATGTAGGTTACTTTAGTATCATTATTATGCCCTTCTATCAAATCCACTGCTAAAATTTGTTGTGAGCATTCTGTTCACAGATGTGTTGCAAGCTGGGTAACGTTTGACAGGCACATGAGGTGGCATGTAAGGCTTCTTTGTCTCAGTCTAGTAGTGCTGTAAGCTACGATGTTGATGGTGGCTTGGTGACAGCGAGCTTTGGCAACCTTCGCTTGAAACACAGGGTTTCCTGGTTCTTCACACAGAACAAGCTAATTTGCACAAACCAAGATCCGCTAACCACTATGAATGCCTTTTGTGCTGCATGAAAAACCTTTTCTGAGTGTAGCCTGCGTCGCTATCACTGCACATAAGCGGGAAAGTACTGTCGGCTTTATTGCTGTCGCAGTGTTAAATGACCAATTGAGAATACTTCCAAGCATTACAGACGAAGTAGAAGCCAGAAACAAAAAGCTATGGCACCTTGGGGTAAACGTTTTAGTGTATTTTATAGTGCGAGGCGACAGAATAAAAAATTAAAGGAAAGGCTCTGAGGTATATGATGCACCCTGCATCATCCTAACCACGGAAAGCTGTGCCTCGAGTTTCCACGAAGTGAGCCACCCCAGCACTTTTCTTTTTTGCTGGTTATCCAGATTTGTTGTAGATTTGGTGGCTATGATACAATCCTTAGCCATATAAGAAACACGTTAAAATTAATAAAAGAAACTTGACTACTGTTTCTGAGTATCGGCGTTTGAAAACTTTTAGCAGAGCAGGAATTATGCGATTGCAGTTATGATTCATCAAAGTAGTTACTACCCTAAAGAGTAGCGAGTTGCTTTCATTGTGACTTTTCACTATTTTTATTGCAGCAAAAATACAACAATGATTAAGCTGGCGATGCATTCGAGTTGATTCATCACTTAAGAACTTAGGAACAGCGTGCGAAAAGACGAAGACAATGAGAGCAGAGCACAGAACGAGTGCTGACTATCAACTGAAGTTTTATAAAAACGGCTCAAACAAGAAAAGCACCACAAAGCCAAACAAGCCGTAACAACCAATGACTTGTCGCTCACTAGGCACCTATAAAATCTATCTTTTTTTCGTGTAGATAAATTAAAGACTGGCTTACGCAGTGCCCCGAGCCAGCGTTTTTATCGCATGAGCCTCCAGCACCTCTGTGCACTTTGCAGAAAAACAAAATGCGACAGATATATTGATGGTTTAAAGAAATCCCGTTTGCCTCATTTAAATACTCCTGTTTTATAAACTTCGTTTTCACAAAAGCTTTGGTGAAACCTAGAACTTTCAATATCTTTGAAAGCTATTTTCCGATAGCTTTTCCCTTTTCCTCCAGAACACATATCCGTCAAGACTAAATGCGCGTTCAGCTTGAAGCACTGTATGGATCAGTCACGTTGTACTTCAAGAACTCAATTTGCACGGTTCATACTTTTCAGGCGTTCATCGTGGATGCACAGTTTCTCCTTTGAGGTTTTGCTCGGTTCAAGCGTATTCTAGCAGACATTGTGTTCCCTTGCTTTTTTATATTTTAATATGTCAAAAGCTGTGGGAATTCCTAATATTTCTTGAACGTTGAGAACCCCAAAGACATACACATCTTATGTTCTGGGAGGAGAAAAGGCGCACAGACAACACATGGGTTCCCTAGTGGCCCATGATCATTTTCTCCTGTTGCTCTCTTTTCCCATTACTGCCTAAATATACGACAATACTACTCAATTACTGAAATACTAGTCACATACTACGTAGTCCTCAATTCGTCCTTTCAGGCGTCATCTCCAAATAAGAAAAAAAACCTCAAACTAAACCAGGAAAAGAGAAATTAAGAACAGGACCAACGTAAGAGCGGGAGCTTGATGTTTTTTTCTCCTTTGAGTGAGTATAAATGTGGGTAATGTGCAAGAGTCCCAACGAAGAAAGAAGGGAAAGGAAGCCTTTGTTTTAAATATGCGAAGTGGCTGTCTTTTTCACCATGTGGACAAAAAACGCCAGCCTCCTTTGCAAAACCTATCAGCTCACAAACGCTGATGATATTTTAGTGCTCCTCTGCTCGTTGCTCAATCACCTTAGCTCCGAGTGGAGAGTTCTGTTGCCGGCGGAGTCAGCCTTAGCCCTGTGGATAATTAACACCGATTGAAGACACACCTGAAGGCAAGCGTTGGCGTTCCTGTTCGTTTCTAATTGACTTGCGTGGCAGTCCGCAAGACGTGCGCAGTAGCGGACCGGGGAAACGACAATTTGTTTATTGTTTCTGATTTAACCACATCAAAAGTCATCCTTCGAGGCAGGCAGACACGTTACCAACGATACTGTAGTCAAAGCCATCATTTGTCGACATGCACGGACCAAAACAACGCTGCGGCTGCCTTCCATTAATTGCCTAACGCTCAATATGACGTTTTGAATGTTATGGACTGAAGTTTCATTATTAAAATAAGCAACATTTCAGAGTGTCATCTTTGATGGTGTTGATTTAAGGATTAAATAAATACAAGCTTCCACCATGATATTTAGACACCAGAAAAATTGGCACTGGAAGTGAATAATACTGGTTATTTCGTCACAGACAGGAAGCATGAAAGTGACCACTGAAGTACCTTGTCTGCAATAATCTTCTATCAATTTTTTTTAGATTGAGTTTATTATAGTGTCAAAAAATGTCCAGACATTTTATTTCAGATGGTACGCGAATGTTTGTTAATAGCAAACCTGTCTTTAGTGGCCGACATTTATTCTTAAATATAGAATGAGTTACTGGGATCATTGTTTCAAGATAGACTACTAGCCAGTGCTAGGCAGTATTACGATATAAATGTATGGCAATTGTATCCTAGAGATAATTTCGAGTAACCTATCTCTGTATGGAGATACAATTGGAAAATGTATTTGTATCGCAGTAGTCATATACATTTAAGATGTATTGCTTTTATCGCGATACTGTGCTGTACTTAGGAACCTCGTTGCATTTCCTGAACCTTTTAAAGGCCGACAAGCAGTCAGGAAAGGAGGAAACGCTCTCTCAATTATCACTTTCTACTCAAGAAAGAGGGAAACTGTTTCCCTTTCGGCGGGGAGTAACTCAGAGACCCGCTCCTGTGTGGAGAGGAGGTGAGAAGAGTGCGGAAGGGAAGGGAGAGAAGGAAACGGAGAAATGGTGTTCTGGCCGGCAAAAGACGATTCTGTAGGTCGGCCTTTAAGATAAATTTAAAAGAAACAGATCTGTTTTGGTGCAAGTAGCCTCGTAATTTATAATATGAACCCGCGCCTTATAACATGACCTGATCTCAGTCACCGATATTAAAATATAACTGTGGTTTAGAATAGGTTACGGGGCAAGAATAAAGAAGTCAGCTCCTCTCACAAAGCCTTACACTTTTTTCCTAATTAGCAAAAAGGACGCTGTAGAGGAGTTGAGTCAAGAAAAAGTACGGCCCTGTTGTTGAATCTCCCTGACTATGAGTGACACAGAAGCTTCGAAGAGGAGAGTTTGAAACGCGCTTCATGTGCAAAGCTGGGTTCATCTCTAGCAGATGCCTTTTCTTAAGCATGGCACGCAGTCTTTACCGTTCTGTTACTATGGGTTCAATGACGGTGACATGTCTTTTTTAGCGGCATTAATGCAAAACAAAAAGTTCAATGTAAGAGGTATAGAATTAAATGGCAAAAAGAAGATGCACAAGCATAAATCATTATTCGTATTCGTCACGAACTAAGAGCTGCCTACCTAGCACCGTTCGGGGACAATAGTATTTTTATAAAGTATTCAGGTATATTTTTTTGCCAGTTTTGCTGAAGTATCTTGGTATCTGTGTTTTGGGCCATGAAATTCAAATGTATCCGTGTATCTGTGTTTTGGACCTTTAAACATATGTATCTCAGTATTTGTATTCATGAATACATTTTGGAGTATCTTTAGCTTATCCTGCTACGAGCTACCAAAATGAGTATGTATTTAAAACCTATTAAATAATGTAACGCAAAAATACTTTATTAGAATAGTTAATTTGCAAACAGCTGTGCCACTTAAAGTCCTTCAAATAAACCAGTCATAAGAAATATTACGCTTTCTTATGCTGCAGGTGAAGGTCGTGGACGACGAAGGCAGGATTGTTCCCGTGAACACGAGGGGAGAGATATGCACCTGAGGCCCCCACGTCTTCAAGGGATACCTCAACGACGACGCCCAGACGAAGGAAGCCATTCGAGACGGCTGGTACCACACGGGGTAAAGGAGCTAGCCACGTCGGTCACGCTGCCTATAACTATGATGAAGATTTTGACGCTGCGATACAGAAAGATACGACTGTTTAGCAAGGGTTGGCGCCCAGAGACCTGCCTGATAAAAAATCAGCAGAACCCATCCTTTGGGAATGATTATCTACGTTAATGCGAATAGCATCAAACGGTGCGGAGTTATGCGCGTTCGTCAGGTGGCCGGCACACTCTAGATACGCCAGCCCACTCTTAAGGCGATTCTAAATTTGTTGACACTTTCACAGCCCTGCGCACGATCTCCGCAGCCCAGCACGTGCGTTTGTGTCACTTAGGAAGGCGAGCAAAGCACGCGCCATACGCACAAACACTCAAAATGGTACCGACCAGACTTTCTGGCGTCTCAGCTAGTCTCAACCAACGGTACTCTAAACAGTTGTTTATATCTTTACCATAGGCCGCGCCTTACAGCGCTGTCACAGCTACCGGTGCGCGCGCGTTCCATGCACGAGGGCTCATTCCGCTCTCGTGAGGGTGAGCACGGCCGCTACATCACCCTCTCCCGAGCGCGGGAGAGGGTGAGCTAAGGGCAGTGCTAAGCCTCACGAGAGCGGAATAAGCCTCGTGCATGGAACGCGCGCGATGGTAAAGATATAAACAGGTGTTTAGAGTGCCTTGAATGACTGCCTTCATAGCTCTGTGGTTAGCGCGTCTGCCTGCTGATCAAAGGGTCAACGGTTCGTATCCCGCCGGCGCCGGTCTTTTTATTTATTTATCGACCCGCGGCGTAAGAGGTTAGATAGCCAGATAGATATATAGATAGATAGATAGATGGATAGATACATAGACGAAAAGTGCGTGAAGTATCCAAAGAATGCTATTCGTTCATAT
>JAZHYW010057389.1:0-44597 GCA_037355805.1 Ixodes ricinus | reverse complement strand
AAGGCATTGCTTGCTGCCCGTCGATATCGTGGCTGGCTGATCTGTGCACTCCAGGTGACGTAGTGAGAAGGCGGCTGGGGCGAGTCAGCGAATATCTGCCCTCGCAGTTTCCGTGCTCGAGCAATACAGAGGATCCTGGTACGTTCTAAGACCTGCGGAGAATGTGCCGGCTCCGAATACCGGATCCCTCCCTTCTACGCTATCGTTCTATGTTATGTCCATACTATTGCTTGAGGAAACTAAAAGATTTACGTTAACGCGACAGCGTTAGGGAGCCTCCGTGTTGCAGAAAATTCGGCGTCGGCGTCAGCATAGGTGGGACCGGAAAATCCTGATAGGTCGATAGGGTCATGACGTCCCAGCTCATTGACCTCGCGTGGGAATTTCTAACAACCCACAAACGTTCTACGGGAAACGGTGACGTCACGCGTGGATTGAAAGTAATTAAGGGGCAACTGCAAAGGGAAAAAAAGTGCTTTTTTTTTAAACAGCCTAGCTGGGACAAGTGTCAGATACACAAAAACAATTTTTTCCGCGAAAAAAAATATATTTTTACAGCAATATTTATCGCGCGAGACAGATTTTAATATGCGGCAATTGCGTCCGGCATTTAAATCGCGCGCCACGAAGTTGGTAGTATACGTCACGGAGTGGCTGCAGCTATACTTCTCATTGGCTAAGAGTTTGATTGACAGCTTAGATCTTGGTTGTTAAACCTTCGTGATATGTTGTAATTTCCTTTTCGGAAGCGGCATATATTTTATGCGTTTCAAGAATAACCCATGCAATTAGAGCTATTATTTTTTACAAAAAGGTTTACAAAACGGGCATTTCCGTTTGGATTCATACCCATAACAAATAAAAGCTTCCATCTTTTTCATGGCCACCGAAGTCTCTGGTCCCGCCGGTCTCGCCTACCTCGACTAGTCGTTTCGCCTAAGTATAATCAGCGTGTTTCGAAGCTGACCCTGCGCGCTTGTGTGTGAGACTTCCTGAAGTGAAGTAGTGTGTGTTTAGCAGCTGTCGCAGGTGTTGGTGACTGGACGCAACGCGGGGTTTTGGCTGTCATAGCGCGGTTTGTTATTGCGTATTCATCTTTGACTTTTGCAGCGTGTTTAGACATTTTTTTTTTATTTTTTTTATTTTTTTTTTTGCTTGCGCGCGCAAATGCCGACGGTTTGGAGATGCCAGCTCCTGTAAAGCGGCTGCGCTGCTCTGTAAGTGGTGCACAGATGAGGGATCGCGATACAGCGAAGTGTACGAACAGCCATGGTAGCCCCCGAAAGATGACAAGCTGAATGCTATTTGGCTGGAGGCAATCGGGCGTCCGCGTAGCGACCTTACGTGTCCACAGTTATGTCCTCGCCATTTCGCTCCGGCGGCCTTCGAGATTTGCACCGGGTGGCACCGAACGTCCGCGACTGAGACACAGCTGTGCCGTAAAAAACCTGCGCACAAGCCGGTGTTGTTATGCAACAGCTGTCTCGCCAAGCAGCCTTCGGATGTCCGAATTGATCCAGCGTCCAGTAGCGACGGAAGAAAGAGGGGGGGGGGGGGGGGGGGGGCTTGAACGGCCGTCTTTCTTACATTTACAGAATATTGCGCAAAACAGCTCCTCATCCCTGATAAATGCTGGCTCCTTATCAACCTACCTAATTGCACCCGAGCGTTTGAGCGCGGCTCGCCCAGTTGTAATTGGTCTTCAGATGGCACATCACGATATGGGCCGCTCTCCAAAAGATTTTCAATATCGCCGTCTTGTACTTTTGCCTTCGAAAACACTCCTGCACCACAGCGTTGCTCTCTTTGTGCTCCCATGTGATCCATTAGTGTAGATTTGGAACATAGCCATGGTTAATAGTAGATAAGAGCACGTACAGATATCCCCCCCTTATTTATTGGTACGCAGCTCACCGGAACAGCTGGACGATCCAGAACTCCGTGGCCGACATGGAAGACCTAAAGACATCTACGCGCGACCACCTTCAAAACTTTGGTGCGGCGTCGATTCTTGATCGGTATCCAAGCGTGCGACTGCAAAGAGCACTGGGGATGCAGCACTCGGCGCGCCAAGGAAGCTTTGATCACGCCGCGAAACCGACGACGCTTGCTTTCGACGAGTTGTACCTTTACGTACGGCTTCACGCACATTGCACCTCGCAGTACCACATCCACACGGCATCGATTCTTGATCGGTATCCAAGCGTGCGACTGCAAAGGCACAAGGATCCAGCACTCGGCGCGCCAAGGAGCTTTGATCACGCCGCGAGACCGACGACGCTTGCTGACGAGTTGTACCTTTACATACGGCTTCACGCACATTGCACTCGCAAAACACATCCACACGGCATCGATTCTTAATCGGTATCCAAGCGTGCGACTGCAAAGGCACAAGGATGCAGCACTCGGCGCGCCAAGGAAGCTTTGATCACGCCGCGAGACCGACGACGCTTGCTTTCGACGAGTTGTACCCTTACATACGGCTTCACGCATATTACACTCGCAAAACACATCCACACGGCATCGATTCTTGATCGGTATCCAAGCGTGCGGCTGCAAAGGCACAAGGATGCAGCACTCGGCGCGCCAAGGAAGCTTTGATCACGCCGCGAGGACCGACGACGCTTGCTTTCGACGAGTTGTACCTTTACATACGGCTTCACGCACATTGCACTCGAAAAACACATCCACACGGCATCGATTCTTGGTCGGTATCCAAGCGTGCGACTGCAAAGGCACAAGGATGCAGCACTTCGGCGCGCCAAGGAAGCTTTGATCACGCCGCGAGACCGACGACGCTTGCTTTCGACGAGTTGTACCTTTACATACGGCTTCACGCACATTGCACTCGCAAAACACATCCACACGGCATCGATTCTTGATCGGTATCCAAGCGTGCGACTGCAAAGGCACAAGGATGCAGCACTCGGCGCGCCAAGGAAGCTTTGATCACGCCGCAAGACCGACGACGCTTGCTTTCGACGAGTTGTACCTTTACATACGGCTTCACGCACATTGCACTCGCAAAACACATCCACACGGCATCGATTCTTGATCGGTATCCACACTCTCAAAAAAAGGTGTAATATTACACCTTTGTCCCATATAATACACCCCCAAACTTCAATCTGACGCGTACAGCGCACTATAGTCGAACAGACGGCTCGAAATTTTTCGAGGGGCTTGATAGCCGTGTGGTACAACTTATTAAAATAGCTAATGTACGTTTTACTGACTACAAAAAACATAATCGGGATTTTCGTGGCTCTACTGCAAAACCTCAGTGTTTTCTTTTTGTGGTTTTTGATACGCCCTTTAGCTATTTAATAAGTTATATCTACACCGTTATCAAGCCCCTCGTAAAATATGGGGCCGTCTGTGCGACTATAGGGCGCTATACGTTGATTTAAAGGATTTTGGGGCGTACCATAAGGGACAAAGCGGGTGGCAGGTGATACCCTTTAGAGTGCAAGCAGCCGCGAAGGCACAGAGACACAGCACTTCGGCGTGCCATTGAAGCTTTGAACACGCCGCGAGACCGGCGAAACTTGCTGACGAGTTGTGCCTTTTTCCTGTGGCGTTGCGCTTTCGTAAAAATGTCCACGTGTTCTCAACGGCAAGTATCATGGCTCACCGAGGATCTTGAAGAACGTCTTTGGTGAATGACGACGAACGAGCAGGGAAACGTGTGTTTAGCACCAGGGTGTCGAACCGAAATGTTTTTCGTTCCGGTTTTCGTTCCGGGTTCAGGGAAAACGGTCTCAACTCCGGAGTGAAAAATGAAGGTTCAAACCGGTTCGAACCGGTTCGTACTCATATGCTACAAAAACAACTGACGACAGCAAAGATATAAACAATGCATATTTTATAAAAGTGTTAGATATAAAAAGCAAAGGCTCACATTACTCTGTGGAACGGAACGAGTTAGTGCTGGGGCACCTTCGGGACGTGGGTGAAATCGCAGTTCAATTTCAGGCAGCTGACCGAAGAGCCGCCGCAGTTTCAGGACACAAGATAGAATCTTGCTCGCATTTCAGAGCTGTGATCCGCCTTCGAGTCTTTGTCAAATGCAACGTGGCCCGGTACTTTTGCTCAGAGGTGAGAAGAAGGCGGTAGCGGGGATCCATGTACACTGCTGCACAGAAGACATCCGTGTCAGGAAATTGTCGCTCCCTCTTTTTCATTGACTGGACCAAGGCCTTTGTTAACGTGGCGACGATATGTTGAAAGTGCGTCCATGGAATATCTCCAGCCATGCGCCGTAGAAATCTCCTACAGTGATCTGTTCCTTCCTTCTTGCAATGGCTTCACTCTCAAGAAAAAAGCGGTGTAAAAAGGTATCGTTACACCCTTTGTCCCAAATAATACACCCCCAAATTTTAATTCGACGTACAGCGCCCTATAGTCGAACAGACGACCCGAAATTTTAAGAGGGCTTGATAGCCGTGTGGCACCACTTATCGAAATAGCTAATGTACGTTTTACTGACTACAAAAAACATAATGGGGGTTTTCGTGGCCCTACAGTAAAAACGCGGTGTTTTCTTTATGTGGTATTTTATACGTACTTTAGCTATTTAAAAAGTTATATATCGCACCGTTATCAAGCCCCTCGTAAAATTTGGGGCCTTCTGTTCGACTATAGGGCTCTGTACGTCGAAATGAAGTTTTGGGGTGTATTATATGGGACAAAGGGTGTAACGATACACCCTTGTACACCCTTTTTTTCTTGAGAGTGTTCTGCCGCCACTTCCGCCGAGCGAAGCAATACTGCGAGCATTTCTACTTCCGCCCATACGTCTTCGGTCGACCTGGAGCTTTCTTCGTTTGAGAACAACCCTCCAGCGAAGCCTCTTCTTATTCATTTCTTTATTCTTTATTCAGAGATTACCCCGCAGTGCCCGAGGGCGTTACAGCAGGGGGTTACAATGCTGAAAAAAACACATCTTCGTTTTCACTGCACACTTGCAGCTCAGACAGCCCATTCCACTCTCGTATCGTTTTAACAAAAAAGGAGTTGGCGTACATGCTCGTCCTGGCGTGGTACTCTCTAATTTTGAAGGCATGATCGTTCCGTTTAGAAATGTAATATGGTTCTTTTAAGTAAGTTTCACTATTAATTCCAGTTTTATTTTTAAATATCAGAAACAGAAACTTTAGACACAATTTTTTACGGCGGGCTGAGAGAGGTTCCCAATTTAGTTCAGTCTTCATTTGAGTACAGCTGTCTCTCCGCCCGTACCGTCCCAGAACAAACCTAGCAGCTCTATTTTGAATTTTTTCAAGTTTGTCTATTAATGTCTTTTGTTCCGGGTCCCAGACGGCACAGGCATATTCCAAAATTGGTCTAACACATGTTAAATACGCTGTTTCCTTTAAGTTAGGAGTGAACATTTTAGGCTTCGTTGAATAAAGTTCAGTGCCCTGCCAGCCTTTACAATCACGTCATCCACATGTGAATTCCACGAACAGTCAGTTGATATCGTAACACCTAAGTATTTATACTTATTTTCCTTGTTTACTATATCGTTATTTATGTAATACTGGGTTTCAATTTTCTTCTTCTTTTTAGTAAAACATAAATGCACACACTTTTTGGGATTTAAAGTCATTTTCCATGTAGAGCACCACGTAGTAATGCACTCTAAATTTATTTGTAACAGGGTGGCATCATCTTTGTTACTAATTTTTCTGTAAACCACGCAATCATCGGCAAACAACCGAACACAAGATGAAATACCCAAGGAAATATCATTGATATATATTAAAAATAAAAGCGGCCCTAAGACGAGACCCTGGGACCCCCGATGTAACATTAACGTATGCCGAACTTTTACCATTCACTAATACACACTAACAACGCTCTAGTAAATAATTTTCAATCCATCTTAGTACCGTCAAGTCTATATTTAACATCTTAAGTTTATTTAGCAGAAGTGAATGCGAAACGGTATCGAAAGCTTTGCGAAAATCTAGTAATATACAATCTGTTTGGCCTCCCTCATCAAAAATGTAAATCCGGCAAGTTGCGTGGTGCAAGATAAGCCTTTAGTTCAAGTAGCCTGGTAAGCATATGCAGCGTGGACATCCACCGCGTTGGACAATCAAGCATTGGTTTCTTCAATCCTAGCTTACTGATCAGGGACAGAACACATGGACACGTAGTCTCCGAACAAGCGCACGGCTTTCTTCAGTCTGCGCCAAAATAAGTTTTTTTACATTTTCGATTTATTTTTTAAGGTTACAGTGTTTTTTTTTTTTTCACGCTCTTCTCACGTGACCTGAATTCGCGTGATGAACCGAAAACCGAATGGGAAAGAAATCGGTTCCGCTCCGAAACGCAAAAAATATTATTTCGTTCTGGTTCAACTCCGGTTCGAACGAAAATAACGTGTGTGTTTTTTCCGGTTTTCGGTTCACGGTTTGGGTTCGGTTCAATGCCCTGGTTTAGCACGCTGCCGCCAGCCTCTGCAACGCTAACAAAGCGAGAGAAAAAAACGGCATGCAGGATGGCCAGTTTGGTGGCTGCACTGGACTCCTTTTCAGAGGTCGATACGGGGCAGTGACGTCCGTGACGTCACTGCGGAGAGCTTGTTGCGACTTGCGGGTTGTTGTGTCTAGTGTTGAGGCGGGGAGGCGGCGGTTGCGGCGTGTTACTGTTGCAGTGCCATGCGCTAAAGAACAGAGGCCAGATTCCAAAAACGATCTTACGCCAAAATTTTACGTATGATATCAGCTCCGGAGCCGTCTTTCTACGATCAAATCAACATGACCGACAACGTTGCTCAGTTACTTGGTCGCGACGACCAACGGACATTTATTTTCTCGACGTGCTCGTCTCGAGGGTCCCGATCAGTGGCGTACTTTCCATTTTCCCGGAAAAGGGGACAGGGGGGGGGGGGGGTAAGCGGGGTGCACCCCCGGCAAGCGGGGTGCACCCCGGGAAGGGGGGAAAGGGGAGAAGCACTCCCGGGAAGCGGGGGTGCTTTTCCGCGCAATTCTTTTTACACCGGCAATTATCAGTAGTTTTATTTTAGGGGGTACGTTTTACAGCGTATGTATATCGCCATGTGTCCGTCGCTGTGTGCGTTATTTTGATTACATGCCACCACTGGAAGCTCGTTACATGGCACGTAAACAGCGTCTCGGTAAGGATCATGGTCCCGGGGGGAGCGGGGGCTTGCCCCCCCCCCCGATGTTATTAGGGGGCACCCTGATGACCCCCCGTAGTCTATGCCCATGGTCCCGATTTCAAGCAGCAAGAAAAAAGAAGGAAGTACTCGAAACCGGCCACGACGAACACGAACGCTGGATCCACAAACACCCGGGAAAAGCTACAACGGCAACGATGACACCGACCGAGCAAGCTCGACAGAATTTAGGCCTAGCGGGCACTCCGACAGGCCGCAGCGTTGCTCCGACGGTACTTGACCAAGACCGTCTGCCCACGACCGGCTGGCTCGCTGAATGGAATACGCGCCGGCGCGACCCGTATTATAGCTTGAGCGCTGACCTCAATTTAAGATTAAGAGGGCAATCTCATCCCCTTGTCATCTCCTTGTTGGCACGCGGTGACAAACGCTGTCGTCGAAAAGGGACTCTCATCGATTCTATCTCCTCGTTTTGTGTGATTATGGAGCTCAAATAAAAGCCGTATGGACTACCTTTGCAACACGGTGTACACTTTGTATGTCAGTTTTATTCTGACACGACTGGCGTACGTCACCGGCCGAGCCGGCGCAACAGTTCGTTGGGAGCTTCGGCAATGCTCGGTCCCACCTTTCTTTGCCAAGTGCCAACGGCCATGGACCTTTTCCAACATACGACGGGCATACCAGGCGGCGGCTGACACGAACCAAAAATCGAGGAAGTGACCTACCTGCGCTACCAATCGATAGTCGGGGGCTATGCTACCAGTTTCTTCGCTCTCTGAGCTGCGTCGCGTGCCCACCGCGACTTTAATCGGGGCCTTCAGCTGCAGAACCGCCTGGCCTGAGGAGTCGCCCGGAGGAGTGGCCTCCGGGATCGCATGCTGTCGCACGTGGACACGCCGTGTTGCGTGCGCGTGGTCGACCGTGGCCGAGCGTTATAAAGGGACGCTCTGGAAGAAGGGGAGGAACCCCGGGCGGTGACCCCTGCGACGCGACGAACTGAGGCAGGCCTGGCTGACGGGCGGGCCGGCTGACGCCGGCGTTGCCAGACGTCTCTTCTGAGGCTCCGGCTCCCGACGTCGAAGGCAGATGGATGGACCGGGTCGGACGGAGAGGGGTATCCGTGGCGACCACCCAAACGTCGTGTTTTCTCTTTCCGTCCACTTTCTTTTGTTGTGTAACACAATTGTAAATATGTTGCAATTACATGTTTTACTCGCTGATCCACAGCCTCCTTCCGAATTTCCTCGATTTTTTGTACCGACTTCCGCCGCTTGGCATCGGGCGCTCGCGCGTGCGCAGAACGCTTTGCGAAACGGTCCATATCGAGTGGTAATCGTAAAAGATCGGTCCCAAAGCAGTTCGATTAAAAGCGCGCGTCCGCTCCAGTGTGCACAGATATTTACGTGGCTCTTCGCTGATACTCGTAGTTGAAACGTATCTTTTCTTTTTTTTAACGTCGGCTCGCTTTTGCATCTCCGAGGCCGCGAAAAACGCCGCGGCGGTTTGTTTCCATCTTCGTCGCTTTCCAAACGACTGGCACGGTCCGTCTTTTATCAACTATGACAGTTGTGTTGACTTCGGAGGAACGAGCTGAGGAGTGCGCGAAGGGCGCGAAGCGAAAAGGTGAAGATGTCAATTTAACAAAATAGGTACAAATAGCTATTTTGACGAAAACCGAACATGACGCCACAGACGTCAAACTACTACTCTGCCCCCTTGCTCTGCCCCGTATCGACCTCCGAAAAAGGCGTCCCTGGCCGCACTCGCGCTGCACTGATCTCTACTGTAGTAGGCTGGATCGCGGATCGGGAGCCCGTCGGTGTCGCCGCCGTCGGCCATTGCTTGACACCAGGCAATAGACGCAAGTCTATGAGAGAAACGCACAAAAGTAAGAATATTGAAGCATGTACGCTGTGCTCGGAGGCGAGTATTTTATGGTGTGCTGCGATCCTTATGTCGGGTGTTTGGAGATCGAATCGGTATTTGTCAAATGTTCGGTCTCCGACTAAAAAAATCAAACGTACCGGAGCACCTACGGCTGAGCTGGCAAGCTTGCTCTCGTAGTGGAGTAAACAAAGGAACTTGCCGTCAATGAGACCGTCCTCGGGGAAGCCCAGAAGTTGATGAATAACAAAGAAGTTCCATCTCGACAGCGGCTTTCCGGGAGAGAGCGAATTCCGCGTAGCAAAGCCTTCGAGCTTGTCGTCTGCTAAACCCAACTCAACGAAACCGCCACCGACTCCGCAGTAACTCTAGGTAACTCTCGCCTCATTGAGCTGCACTACAGCGGAGTCACTCTCGACCACAAAATATTTATTTATAAGAACTGCGAGGGCTGTCAGTTTTAATGTTTGTACGCAAGCTATTTGACGGGTTTCCCAAAAGCAGCCAAAACGTTTCAGTGCCGACAACAGCTTAGAAACGGGGGAAACGGCACTTTTTCTCGTTCTTCCCCTTGAGTCCCATGCATTTGGGGGTGTCAATCAATGGCCGCCGGTGGCGACACTCGGTCCCAGCCAACGTTGCTAAAACCCCTCAGTTGGGAAACTCACCCTTGATACCTGGGCCGCTGACGTCCACCGAGACCGATCTAAATACGATAACAACGCCACCCTACAGCGACGAGTTGAAACATGAAAGTTGCTTTACATAGCTACTGCGAGATGACCCCGCGACATGGCGCCACCGCCCCTTGCCCGACTCGACGTGCTGCCGTGCAGTTCCCGGAGTGGACGCTGCGGGAGAAATGGCGGCGTTGCGATCGCCATTAGCTCGGTTCTCGAGTACGGGCCGGAGCCACTTTTTTAAAGCAGGATGTATGGCAGTTTCCCAACTGAGTGGTTCTAGTAACGTTGGTCCCAGCTGCCGAGGCCGCGGTCCGCGATCCAGCCTACTACAATAGAGATCAGTGACCATTCCATTTAGCCAGCGCTCTGAGAGCGGCGCCATTTTGCTCTACCGCAGCGCCCTCTCCACACATCCGGGAAGTTCAGCAGGTTCGGCGGGGTAAAACGAGAGAGAGGGCACGCGCCCGATTCCGCTAGCAGACGACAAACCGGGAGGTTGCCGCTCTCCATCTTTGGGCTGTACCGGCAGGCTGTACCGAACATCGAACTCTCGCTCGTGGCTGCCATTGTGAAGTGGTTCGCGTTCTTAAAATATTTATAGCCACTCCAAAATCAGCCTATAGCGCTCTGTTGTTTTATTTCAGGATCAACTAGCGTATCTTTGTTCCGTTACTTTCATTAGCAGTGCAGTCAGCCGGCAGTACTACCCTCAACCACTGCGTCTATTGCGTCAGGAGAGCACGTTTTTATTTATTATCCCGATTATCCTGACTTCCAGTCATTGTCGCTAAAGGCCTACAGCAGTACGAACTTTGTATAGCAAAAAAGGCTACCGCAACTGGATTTACGTTTTGCCGGAGGGCCGGCCACTCTGACACAATTTTCCCAATTTTCTTTTTTTTTTTCACGCAGGTAATAGCGCAGTTGGAGACGGTTATTCTTTTTATCGAGCATAGCATTACACGATAAGTTGCATATTAAAATACGTGCATCTGCGCTTGAAATTTCCAAAATGACGCCATTTTAAACCGAGTTTGAACGCCAGCCCACTTGGCGGAGCAGACGACGCGCGGTGTGTAGCGGTGTGAGGAGGAGAGGGCATTATTTCTTCTCCGCTCTTCGTTTCAGCTTGGGTCCAGACGCAGCCGATGCTACAAGCGCGAGCTCCGGGCTTTCAGCGTCCCTGCCAAGCACGCGCGCTCGTGCAGTACAGGTCACTGTTCAGGGCCACACGCTCGTGCTTGTAGCATCGGCTGCGTCTGGACCCGCCGGAACAAAGTATAGCGGAGAGAGACAACGGAGAGCTCATACCTGTCGAAATCCAGGCTCGCCGAAATCCTGAAGCGCGCGAACGAAGCGCGCGAACGCTTTTCCCGCCGTCCCCTTTGTGCGGAGATGGCGTAATCGGAAAAAAGAAGGAGGCGGCGTCTCCCCAGGAAGGCGCTCCCAACCTATTCATCGACAACATGGCGCGAGGCAGAAGTGTTCAAGAAAAAGTCTGTTACGTCGAGTTACTGCAACTTCGTTTTCACACTTTTGTGTATCGAAGAGAAGGCATGAGGAGTAAAAAGCGAAGGAGGCGGCGCCTTCGCGGGAGGTGCCTCAACCTATTCATCGACAACATGGCGCGAGGCAGAAGAGCTCAAGAAAAAGTCTTGTTACGTCGAGTTACTGCAACTTCTACTTACACTTTTTTGCATCGAAGAGAAGGTGAGGAGTAAAAGCGAAGGAGGCGCGCGCCTCCCGCGGGAGGTTCCCCCAACCTATTCATCGACAACATGGCGCGAGGCAGTAGTGTTCAAGAGAAAGGTCTTGTTACGTCGAGTTGCCGCAACTTCTACTTACACTTTTTTGTGTATCGAAGAGAGGCGTGAGGAGTAAAAGCCCGAAGGAGGCGGCGCCTCTCCGCGGGGAGGTGCCCCCAACCTATTCATCGACAACATGGCGCGAGGCAGAAGTGTTCAAGAAAAAAAGTCTTGTTACGTCGAGTTACTGCAACTTCTACTTACACTTTTTTGTGTATCGAAGAGAAGGTGAGGAGTAAAAAGCGAAGGAGGCGGCGCCTCTCCGCGGGGAGGTGCCCCCAACCTATTCATCGACAACATGGCGCGAGGCAGAAGAGCTCAAGAAAAGTCTTGTTACGTCGAGTTACTGCAACTTCTACTTACACTTTTTTTTTGTGGTAGAACGGTGAACAGCTGCTCTGGGGACGTAGATAGACATGTTGTGGTGCTTATTTAATTATTTAATTTTAGATATCCATCTGGACATCTTGCGGCTAGCGCTACACGCGCGCCCTTAAATATATTTTGATTGCAATCCGTAGCACGTATAAACTTCATAAAAAATTTAGCTCCATACATTAAAAGTTCGGATTTCCCTAAATCAAAAAATTATGCTGCAATTTTTCTTCCCGCACGTTGGCGTAGCTTTTTGAGCCTGAGTACGATGTTTGATACTATATAGTGAAGTCCGTGTTGTCCTTCTTTTAATACTTTTAATACTTTATTACGCAATTTGTGCGGGTCGTATTCCGGTGTTTGCTTCTACTAGGAAGTACATTTAAGCCGGGGTCACACTCACTTCATCCATTATCAATTTATACAAAAGACAGTCTGAACGCAGGACGAAGCACGATGACGCGACAGACACCACCTCAGACTTTTACCTGCGACTATAGTCGGTTACAAAGTCAAGAAGGTAGGAGAAGCTCCTCCCATAATCGTGATGCGACCGTTTGAAATCCCTCCGCAGTCGAAAGAATAGTTCACTGAAAGCGCTCTTTGTTCCGCTTCAATGAACAGATAATGGCTAGAGAGCGATGCCAACTTGTCTCCGACCCCCCCCTCCCCCCCTTTTTTTTTTTTTTTTTTAAGAAAGCGATCTTTGTATTCATCGGAGAGTGAAACCGAGCCCCTGAAAGTGGCCTTTGTATCCACGGAGGGGGAAGCTAATCTCCCAACAGTAGTTTTGGTTTCCATCGGAAACAAAACGACTTCTAATCTCCTCTCGTGTCTTCCGCAACGCTAAGTCAAGGTCGAAAGATAAAGCAAATATTCAAAGCAAGGCAAAACCCTCTCCCGCGTTGGCCACGACGTCACGGAAACAATGGTACGCTATTGGATGGGGAGGTGGCGGAGGGATATATGATTCCTTTGAGGGGCATTTGCCGCTACCTTCTTGACTTGTAACCTACTATAGAGGCCTGCACGGATCGATATTTAAAAGCCCGGCCCAGCCCGGCCCGTTGGCTATTGGTCCCGGACTTGCCCGCGGCCCGCTATCCGTATCCGACAGGCGGCCCGGCCCGGCCCGAAGCTCATTTCCCGGACCAGCTGCGCTTTATTTTAGCCACGTATGAATAGCTCACAAATTGCGCGGCATGGCAGCTCGCTTGCCACTGCTATACATAAGTTGATTACGGTACCCGATAGTAAATACTGTAAGCATCTTTTTTTTTTGCTGCTATTATTAGTTGGACCAATCTGCAGGCCTATACCCGTTTCACCTTCAGTCCGAGCGCAGTGGAGGCCACGAGCTATACCAGCCGATTCAGAGCCGGAAGAAAATCGGTCGACCTGCCGGTTGGGCAGGGCGACGCAGGAGCTCAAGGTCACATCACACTCCTCTCGCTGGATTGGCTGGGATGGCTCCTAGCGTCCGTAGCGCTCGGACTGAAGCGAAACGGAGTATAGGCAGCTTGTTTAGCAAAATCACCCCGATCTTCCTTTTCTGCGACCAAACCCGTGCGGAAAGGACGGAAAAACAAAAACGACAAGCAGCAGTAAACAAAATTACGTGTCACAGTTGGAAACGAAGGGAAACGTCACGACGGGTTTGAACAAAAGACGGACAAAGTTCTACATTAGCCACACTATCTGCGCACAACCGTAAAAAAAAAAGTCGGCGTATATTGCGGTGGTTTGCGAGAAATTGTTCAGGAGAAGCACCCATCAGGGAAGCTCTTCACCCATATTGGGGGGCAAGCGCTCGTACGTGCAGATGGTTTACGCCGGCGAGGCTCCGCATTGTGTAGGCGCGTATGTGTGGGTGTTGGTGGTGAGAAGCAATGGTGATGATGGCGGCGCTGCCGGGAACGAAAAGGAATGCCGCGCCGCTAGTCCTCTGGAAGAGCATCGCTGCACGCACCAAACCGTACAAAAACATACACGCACACAGATGGCATCTGTTAATCCCCCCCCCTTTGGTTCCTCTCCCAACCCTCGAACACGCCTCCAAAAAACATATGCCTCTAAAAAAAAAAAAAGGTAATGGCCGGTTTGGCCCACTATGGCACCCCTTGTAGAATTGAATGCAAGGCCCGTACCCGGCCCGGGCCCTTCATGAATGTAGCCGTGAAGCCCGAGCCTGACCCGCGGGCCGGGCCGGCCCGTGGCCCTCGGTCTAGCCCGTACCTGTGCAGATATCTACCTGCGACGCTGATGGCTCACCCCTCTGTTATCTTATGACTAGTAATCAGGGGCCTTAATGACTAGGGCAGACTTCGCCCCCTCGAGGCGAGCGACGGAGTTCTGCGCAATGGGCCTTTTCCGGGGTTTCCACGGCGCATGCGCAGCAGCAGCAGACAGGAGTCCGCCATTTTTGGTGGCGTGGTGCGTCCGGCTCGGGACTGCTGGAGGCAGCGGTGGTCGCGAGTTTCCAAGTTCTCCAACATGCCTCAACGCTGTTTCGTTGTTGGCTGCAGCAACGACAGCAAGGATTGTCGCGGTTTAAGCTTTTGGGTTTCCTTCTACTAGCCTGCACCCGACGAAGCGGCAGCTCTGGATTCGGGCGATCCAGCGAAACAATGCGGACGGCTCGTAACTGCTGCTTTAAAAGCACTCCCGCGTTTGCAGTTGCCATTTCAAGGATGGTTCATCTTTTTTATCCTTAATTTTTTATTTTTTGGGGTGTAAATACAGGTCAGCAGATTAGCTAGGTAGGCTGTCGTGTCGCTTATGTGCCACGCAGAGCGAGCGTCTCGGAGTTGGCGTTTCTGGGAGTGGTGCGTTTCACTGGCACACGTTTTTGCTCACCAACAGTAATAATGTGACGGTCTCGCGTTGCTACGCAAACTGCCGGTCTCCATTTTTGGTTGTCGTAAACATTGGAATCGCCAACAGTTTCCAAATATTTATAAAGCATTGAGGTAAAGTGGCTATGCTGCACAGTTTGTTGCTACGTGCACACGCAGAACGTGAAATGGGAGCTGCTCTCTCACTACCATGACCGCATCTGCTGGTCTTGTGGTCAAATAAGAAAGAGGAAAATTCGTCTTGATGTGTTGTCCTCAAGTATGTATCGAGTAAAAAAAAAGTTTTGCAACATTCTCTTCAGGCGCGACACTAAAAAAAATAATAATAAAAGTACAGGTGTGGCCGATTTTGTATTTGTTCTCCAGGACCTACAGTCACACACAACTGTAGCCTGAAGTGGGCTGACATCAATGACGAGGCTCGCTCAGAAATCGGTGGCTGCACGTATACATCTTAGATATTTATTAAAGATGGACTGTAGTGGTAAATTTGACCTTGTGAAATTTCGAATTGTTGCTTCCTTCCAGTAAATAACGAGAAAAGTAACTCGCCAGGGGCAGCGGCGGACGCTGAACGAGTCCGCCGTTGACCCAGCCAAGCTTGTTGGTCCCCTTTTTTATCGGAATGGAGCTGCGCATTAAAATTTCGCCACAAAAGTACAAGTTTGTTGAAAATTACATTTGTATGTGCAGGCACCGAGGTTTTTGGACGATATTAAAGTAAGCCTTTACAATTATGAGAATACATCTTGTCATATAAAATTTCGGAGCAGATTATTCAAACAACTTGCAATTAAAAAAAAATCTTTTTTTAACCGTAACTTGGTTTTGAATATTTTTTTTAAATTTACTGCCGGTACTACATATAACATAAATCCTAGTTTAATGTAACCGTTTGTACTATCTCATTGGTAGAACAGCTTCAACTGTGCCGTCAGTCACAACGGGCGCCACGGCGAAGTCAGCCGTCCCGTTCGGACGACGGACTTTGCCGTCGTCCGAACATTCGGAAAAAAAAATGTACAAACGGACAAAGTTATTCGTAGTTAACGTATTAATTGAAAACAAATTTGCTCGTCGGTCGCGTTGGAAAACAAACGCTGAACGCATTTACCGACCGCGTTCAGACAGCCAACACAGCTTGGAGCGGGCAGAACCGGAAGCAAGGCACGCCATCAAAAACGTTTCTCCTGCTTGCCGATAGATGGCGCCCAACATTTGCAAAGAGGGCTCTGGAAAGCTATAGATTAAACAAAACAGTTATTGCCAAAGAAAGCATTTATGATAATTCTAGGGGAAGCTCATTGTTGTTTGAGGCAAGGACAGGTGTTTTGCGAACCAGAACATACAGAGCGAAGTTCCAGGAAATGGATACAGTGTGCGCTGCTTGTGGAGAGGTGGACGAGACGGCTGAGCACTTGATACTCTACTGTAAAGGGCTTCACCCTATGCCTACCGAAGACAACATAGATTTAATAAAGTCATTGGGTTTTAGAGACAGCGAAGGAAAAGTGGATTACAAGACAGTAGAGATTACCAAGCAAAGATTAAGTGAATGGTGGCAGAAAGCACGAGAAAACTAGGTATTTTCTTATTAACTGATGGCAAGGGGGTTTTATAGCCTCACTTTCTGTTCAGTGTGGAGTGTATATAGTTTTCACATTTAAATATTCTAAGCTTAAAGGGGTTATGACACGGAAATCAAACGGATAGATTATTCTTGAAATGGAATGCTCATATGCTACTTAGCATATACACCAAGTTACGCGATTTTTAGAGCTCTGGTAATTGCAATATTCAATTTACGAATTTTTATCATTTTCATCTGGCGACCAGGCAACACTGCCCAAGTTAGTCACACCATGGCGTCCATAAACCACGTGACCATGAACGCTCTCTCATTTTAGGCGCCCCTATGATCGCCCTAGCTCTCCTCGCCGCGGTACGAACAAAACCGCTCACGCAACTCGGTAACGCGAAAGCTATTCTCGCTCTCGCCCCCAGCCCGTTGACCTTCAACCCTGCATGTGCCTGCGAGATATCCCCGAACGACGCTGACCACGGCGAGTTCGTCCGTAACTCGTCGTCGCTGGAGCTGGTCAGCCAGCGGGGCGCAGTCAAAATTAACAGCTTCCAACATCTCTTTATAGCAATCACTCATCGCTGCTGCGATCAATGTCGAAAACTTTGACAAGGCGAGCGATGCCGTATACGTAATCGTCACGGACCGCATGCTCGAAACGTGGAAGGTAAACGAGGAAGCTGAGGCTCGAGACACCAAGAGAGCCAAGTCTGTGAGTGCGTGCAAGGGGACGCCGCGCTGGAGGCTGGCTACGTCACCAGCCCCCAGCTCCGCCCGGATCTGCCCCTCCGAGGGACCCGCATATAAATCGATTTATCCACGAAACTATCGTACCGTTTTCAAAACAAATTAAGCAGGATTATAGGGACATACAATGGGTCCTAGCAGTATAGTTATCTCACGTTTTATTTGTGGCGTGTCATAACCCTTTAAATGGTAAGACAAATTGGCCAGGGTGGCGTAAGCTACCGCCCGATCCAAAGGGCTCAGCCGTATTCATCCATCCATCCATCCATCCTTTTTCGCAAGGTCGCCGCCATCTTGAATTGTCGTCACTTCCAGTATGGGCGAAAACATTGTTTTGCCGTCGCCACGCCAATAGAAGGCATTTAGGACATAAACGTAACCGCCACACATTCTCGTTTTGTCTCCCCTCTATTTTTTTACTATTTGCAGGTTGAAACGTTTTGATATTTTTTCGTCGCCCATACTTGGCGGTCGGGGCGAGAGTAAGCAGAAAACCTTTTTCGCACAAGGGCGCCGCCATCTTGAAATATCGTCACTTCCAGTATGGGCGAAAACATCGTTTTGCCGTCGCCACGCCAATAGAATGCATTTAGGAGATAAGCGTAACCGTCACCCATTCTCGTTTTATCTCCCTCTATTGTTTTACTATTTGCAGGTTGAAACGTTTTAATATTTTTTCGTCGCCCATACCGGATATGCCAACTTGGCGGTCGGGGGCGAGACCGCTGGGGAGCGACTCGAATGGGTCGGCCGGCCGGCCGTCCCATTTGTGCAAAAAGGGCGTAATCAAAAAAAAAAAAAAAAAAGAGAAGGAGGCGGCGTGTCTCCGCGGGGAGGCGCTCTCAACCTTCTAGTTCACCCAGTCATCGACAGCATGGCGCGAGGCAGAAGAATTCGAGAAAAAGTCTTGTTACGTCTATACTCCGTTCTGGTGCCGCCAAGATGTGCCCTAGAACAAGGAGCTCGCGCTTGTAGCCTTTCCTGCGGTACATCATAAGGTGAAACAGAGTATAGTAGATGACAACTTAAGAAACAAACGCAGGTCTTGACGTCTTCCGGGCTTCTTATTATTCGGCCGTGGTACAAACAGCCCATGATTGGTCAAGATCGTAAGAGGGGAGGAGGATTGAAAGTACGTGATTGGTCCTCTTTTTATTTGACGCGCTTCGGTCGCATTCATGTGAACGCCACCCGGCTCTTGTCAAACCTGCTGCGTTCACACACGTAGAAGCAACGGCAGTGCATGGAATAGACGGGTTGCTCTCGGGCAGGCGGCGACTATGCTATGTTACGCTGGCTCATAGCCTCCTCTAGACTCACAAAGCCTGTCACTTCGACGACGGAGCCATGGAGTGCCCGGTCGCAGATTTGGAGCGCGAGGATCTGGTAGCACAGAGCATCATGGTAGCCATTTCTCGGGGAACCTGGACGTCAGTGCACAGCGTTTACAGCGGCGAGGACCCGAAACACACTTGTTCGCTCGGGAGAAGTGTGTTTCGGCGTCTCGCAGCAGCGTGGCGCCAGTCACGTGGCTCTCCTCTCATCCGTTGTCTGCCGCTCCACCTTTTCCATTTCGGCGGCCGCTTCTCGTGGCGATCTGCCAGGCTTTTATGGCTGGCTGCACCATCCACGGGATGCGACCATAAAAGCGGCGCTGTAATGTCCGATTGCACGTGCCACGTTCGAATACATGCATCTGTCAGTTCAGTGTACTGTCAGCATCTGTAGATGCGCGATAACAAAACGTAAAAAAAAACATTATAAAGAAAATGAATTATGTAGCTTGCGGTCTCAGCGTCCCATCAACCCTTACCTTTCAGCTTTATTATTTGTATTGCTTTCTTTCGTAGCCTCCATGAGCACGTATACTTTCACTTTACGTGATAGCGAAGCCGAAGCTACTTTTAAGAGCATATTCCCCTGAATGATGCTCGCACTGCACGAGCGCGCGTGCTTTGCAGGGTCACTAAACCTTGCGAACTAAAGATTTTAGAAAACAACACGCCCCCCCCCCCCCACCCATTTTGTACTAAACTCCAATAAAAAGTTACTACAAAAATAGTTTTTTTCCGTTAGTTTTTACGCAAAAACATGCTTCCTAAAAGCTCAAGGCGACCACAGTTAAGACAAATGATACAGAGTGGCGCTGTTATCGTATTTAGCTCGGTCTCGGTGGACGCCAGCGGCCCAGGTTTCAACTGGTTTCAACGGCGAGTTTCCACACTGAGAGTTCTAGTAAAGTTGTCCAGAACCATGATTACACCACGGTGTAGATTACACTCTTCCGCTGGGGAGCGAGACGAATGGGACGGCCGGAGAAGCTCTCTCGAGCGCGCTTCGGGGATCTCGGAGGCCATGATCAGTGTACCAGATCGCCTGCGCACTGACTGAGAGGGCGCTAGCTACCGTCCTATGCGAAGGGTGGAGCCCAATCAGTTATCCAGAGGCATTGCACGTAGGCAGTTGGCGTAACTGTGGTTGGCGTCACAGGTTGGCCGGGTTGGCCGGTTGGCGTAGTTGACGCGGGTGACACGGGCAACACGGGTGTGAGTGTTGGTCGTGCACGCTGAGTGCATTTGAGCGGTGTTTATGTCGTCTTTGATAGTTTGATCGCCCCGATCTGCTTACGAGCATCGTGCCTCTCACCTGTGAAGTCGTGAAGATAGGGTGCGGGTTTCGCGCCGAAGTTTGAAACGCGGCGCCATGTCTATTTTCATCGCTGTACTGGTTGCTGTGCTCGCTCTTTTGGTCTGGTGAGTTTCGTTTCGAACCCGCTCACTTTAATGTCTCAATAATAATGACATATATATGTAATACCCCTCCTCAAGCAGCGCTGTGTCTGTCTTCGACTTGTCATCTTTTGCGTCGTTTTATTTATTCTGATCATGCACCGACCTCCCCAACTACAGACCTTGCTGCTACCGTTTTTTTTTTCTTAGTGCGGAAAACTTGCGTTACGCAGTGTTTGATAGTCGTTACTCTCATCTATCAAAGTGCGACAGTCTGGGAAGTGCGGTATTATGAGGCCTGCTACGAAGGACCTTGTTGCGAAAAACGGCCCAGTGGGGAGCATGCAGACTTGCGCTGGGCGTGACCTTTTCACCTTATCACCTTCAAAAAAAAAAAAAAAAAAACGCATATGCTACGTTTTAGGCGATTCGACATTCGAATGGCTACGCCCTTGGACTCTTTAGATCAAATTATTGAAGTCCTAATGTTCACGAAGACACGACCCAGCGTGTGTAAGACATGTGACAAAATGTGCGTTCTGACATATGCCTTGTCTGTGCTGTGCTGTTGCCGTGCGCTAGACACCGTGGATTCGGAGGGCTCCGAGCCAGCTTTTTCATTCTCATTTGACAGGCCCATTTTACACCGAAGTCAACTTTTTGACCAACGTATATGGGTGTCAAAAATCAGCAAGGTTTATTGTTACAGACTTAGGCAGACAGATGAGGGCGTCTTCCAAAAATGCTGTTGGTTCCTGCCGTGTCACATTTCTAAGCTCTGCAAAATATCACACTATGTTCTTTGACATGTCTGCTGGCTAAAAGCCATGCCAAGAGGATAAAGCAAGTGTGCAAAGAAACTGTCTGCATTTGAAAATGCTAACTCTGCTCAGACACAATTTAATCATGAGGAGACTAAACATGGCTTTTGTTGTCAGGTGTTGCTTTGTATACTACAGTCAATCTTGCGCTGTAAAACGAGCCGGGAAAATTGGCGCTTACACAAAAGAAAGCTCTAACTTTGACTGAATGTATGTTAAGGTGGTGAGTTTTACCTTGTGGAATTCCAAGGGATAATTATCTTCTTGTAAAAAGTGAGACCGACAAACTTACCCAAGTCGACGGCGGATATGTTTGCAGACGACCCAATTAGCAATGAATGTAACTTGTGGTGCCATCTCCCACTAGGTGCAATAAGCAGACAACAGAGAGCATCGTCTGCTCAATGTGCCTTTCGGGTTTCATTTGTCTATGCCGTATAGCTGTTTGGGGTTACCTACAAATGTTACAGTCAGAGAAACCTCTTTAGTGCACTTCTAAAGGGACACTGAACTCCCGAAAACATAGCCTTGCAAGTGCCTCCAAAGGAGATGTATGTCACTTAAAGGGGTACGGAAACAAAAATTGAAATATTCAAATTTCGTTGGGAAATGAGTCAAGCATGATGGATAATAACCGTAAATGATAATCGCGACGTTTGTATTTTGAACGACTGGCTATATTTTTCGTTTTAAACGGTGTACTTGAGCAAGCGCTCGAAGAGAAGCGAACGGAGAGCGCGATACGTCATGGGATATCCTGCGAAAACAAAAACAGAAAGAAAAGATTCCCCGCATTCGTGACGTAGCAAGGCTGGCGGGGTTATGAGCTTTGCCCTTGGTGGCGTTCTCAGCGTCGTGGTGGTGTCAATGGACCTTTTCCGAGAAGCGTTCTGCGCACGCGCGAGCGCCCGATGCCAAGCGGCGGAAATTGGCACCAAAAATCGAGGAAATTCGGAAGGAGGCTATAGATCAGCGAGTAGCAAACGTAATTGCGGCATACATATAATTGTGTTACGCAAAAAGAAAGCGGACGGAAAGAATAACACGACGTTTAAGTGGACGCCACGGATGCCCCACTTGGACGGCGCGTTGGGCACGCCCCGCTGCTCAGAGAACGAAGAAACTGGTAGCGTAGCTCCCATTATCGATTGGTAGCGCAGGTAGGTCCCTTCCTCGATTTTTAGTTCGTGCAGCCACCGCCTGGTGCCGTCGGTATGTGAAAAAGGTCCATTGCGTCAGCGCGTTACATAAAAGGCTCTGCGCGTTACAACCGAGCCGTTCGAAGTGCCCGTCGGGTGACGAGCGTGTGGCTGGCCCAAGGAGCACGTAGCTTCCACAGCACTGTCAGCTTAGGGCTGAACGGGTGGGGAAAGCAACTTTTGTTCGAGTTTTGAGCGACGGGCTAATCTTCTAGGGGAGAATGGCTGTTTCCGGTTGCACGAACGAGGGTCCGAGAAAGAGGGCAGTCCTTCCTTTCCGTCTTCTTGGATTGTTTGGTACAATGCGCGATTTGTGAGTTGAGCTAGGAGGAAAGCTAAGAAGGAAAATGTTTGAAATTCCAAAGGACGGCGCTGCTCCGAAGGAATCTGCTACGTCACGACTACGTAGCAAGTTCCCCAACGTTGCTAGATTACCTCCCAAATATGCTCCGCATGCATCCACCAGGTGCACCTTGAAAGATTGTTTATTTAGCTTTAAAGGGCAACTCCGCTCAATTCCGAAAAATTTAGGCTTACATGTGATTCCATTTCACAAAGTACTACTCAACAGCTCTACGTCTTCGGATTCGCGAAATGTTGAATATTATTTGTGTAATCTTAATTTAAACATCAGCCGATACCGAAACCGAAACTTCGGTTGCGTCAGGCAACATTGGTCCCGTGTCCTCAGAGTCATGGCCACGTCACGTCAAACCACGTGGTCTTGTGACGTTCGCAGGCGCGAGGTACAGGACACGCGACGCGGGCAGGTCGCTTCGCATGGCGTGGACGGTGATGGCCCGGGGGAGAGGGGGAAGGGGAGAACACGAAAGAGGAGAGGGGGAGCGGAGAAACCGGACTTGCGATAAACGCGCAGGGCAGCGCAAACTAGCGCATCCGCGTTACGGTGATCACGTGGACGCCGTAGAGCCAACACCGGGAGGAGAAACTCATGACGTCATCGTTCAATTTCGCTCCGAGAAGTAAAAACAACCAAAACGTGAGAATGACGTAGTCATGCCTTTGGCGTAGCGGTTCAACGTTGGCCGCTCCACCCCCGTCGCATTGACTGCGCTGACGATTGCGCCTCACGTCGCACGCTAGAGTTGGCAGATTTCGGCGACTTGGCTCGTTTGAAAGTTTGCTGGCCAGTTTATTAAATATATAGACGGAATTAGATCGTAATATTTGACATGGGGTCTTCCTATATGATACTGAAGAGGGCTGCATAGTTTTCTAAATATCAAAAATGAAGCGGAGTTGCCCTTTAAAATTGGTTTTCTTGTGCCTTTCAACGTGAAGGCTGCTGTTTTTGAGGTTAGGGTCCAACATGCAACACATTCAAGCTAGAAAATGAGCGCTGGAATTTCGTTTCCTACCGCTTTAATTAATACTAGTCCCCCACCAAAAAGAAAAAAGGAAAAAACAATGGAGAAATGTTGAGGACAGCATTTATGCCATGAGACACATTTTGAGTAAGGAGCTGATTCCAAAACATCTATATTGAGGTCGACGTCTTGAAGTACAAGTTGGTTTCAGAATTGCTTCCAAGTGATAATGTGTGTCTCAAGATGAACAGTTCTAAATATATGTATTTCTATTTAAAAAAAAAAAAAGAATGTATGTTTTTTATTTAGGTACTTCAAAAGAGTGTTTATAGCGTAGTTCAGTTCTTTAAAAGTTCCACACTATAATTATTTTTTGTTTTGGTTGCAGGAAGATTCGAAGAACCTTCACATTCTGGAATGACAAAGGTGTTCCCTATCAGACCTTCTGGCAATATCTCAGGGTTGTGTATGACCTGTACACAAAGGTACAACCACATGTTTTCTACCACGTCCTTTACAAAGTTTATGTTTACAAAGCTTACAGAGATGCCAGCCAGTACCTACGTTCAGGTTAACATCTCTGTCCTTCCTTGGTACATCGCTCCCTCCCTTTTTATGTTTCAATTGTCTGAGCATTGTTCAACACTGGAGAAATGCTCAGGGAGCTGGCTAACTTGCCTGAGTCATGAGTACTTGATTGAATCATGCTTTGTGTTTTGTGTATGCATGATATGCAGAAGTTAAATCAATTCCATGACAATACATCTGATCAGATGAAGGTGCCTCTTGTCTGGATTATTCCCATAACAATACAAGTGCCGGCCTCTGCCACCTTAAAGGGGTACTCCGCCGATTTTTGAGCTACCTCAGCTAACTATATTTTCTGACTCCCCGGCCTTTACCCTTTCCGGTATGCTATTTAGTATCGCGAAATTCATAATAGTTACTGTGAAATCGGCAAATGAAAATGATGCAAAAACCAACATTCAAATATACCCGCACTTTTCAGTGCCGTGACGTCAGTGGAAGGGCAGGCTTGCCAGTCGAGCGAGCAGTCTAAAAAAATAGAATATGCCAATCATTTGTTCCGTGCTGGAGCACGGGGACTGGAGCGAGCTTCCAAAGCATTCATTTGACACCATGAAACTGCTTCTAATCAGTTGGGAACAAATTCTACAGTCCAAAGAGTGAACCCCTGCACTTCCACTGACGTCACTTTTTCGTTGTTGCCAGTAGAGACTTTCAGTTTGAAAAACACGGTGAGGACCAAAATTGTAAATTCAATAACTTCGTGAAAAAAATTATTTTGACCTAATATTTGGGATACTATTTTGGCGATGTTGTTTGGCGTAGTTTAGCAAAATTTCAAGCAAAGCGGGGACCATGAAGAAATTGGCGGAGTACCCCTTTAAGGCTTAATCACACACAGCATCTTTTTAACGCACCACGGTTTAGCGAAACCAAGATTTTGCAAAATTGGCCTGTTCACACGTGGAGATTGACGCGCGAAACCTGTGACATGTTGACTCATCAGAATTTCGCCAAACCTTGTCACCTGCACCTGGAATATCAAGCATTTTGCATCAAAATGATATGGAGCACGCACAGTCAGGGTGCGCACAGGTCCTTGAAATCCTTGAAAACCCTTGAATTTGAAAGTTGCTTTTTCAAGGCCTTGAAAGTGCTGGAATATCTTTGCCGTCCTTGAAAACCCTTGAATTCTTAGCGTTTCGCGGGGCTCGGTTGCGCGACCCGCGTTTTATAGCGGTTGAGCGTGGTCCCGGGAAAATTCGTTGCTTGCTTTCCGCGACACCGGGATCGCGAAGTCAAACCAATCAAACTTCCTGCGCGAGAAAAAAAAAAAAGAAAACGCGCGGCCGCCGCGCTTTTTTATTTTCTTTTCTTTCATCTGGCTTGCTTCGACTTCAGGGTTGGCCAAAAGCCATAAGTGGCCACAATGAGGCTGGAGAGCCTGGAGAGTCTCGACCTCTTCGTAAAAAAGGCATGTTGCGCCAGCGTGCTTATTTGCAACGGAAATGCAGTTATATGAATCAAGAGTTAAATTTAGTAGTATTTAATTCTTTCTTTTGCCTTCGTCTTTAGCTGGATTTATTGGCAACCCACTAAAAAAGGCACAGCCCCATAGGCCGAGAATTGTCTGTTGGCCACATTGTGCTTTGTTTATATCTGGTCTGTGCCTACTCCGGATGCTTTGTTCGCTGTTTGTTCCCACGTGTCGCTTATGGTGCGTGTAGTGACCCAGTGATTCGTGCATTCAGATGGCATAGAATAATGCCCGGGAAATGTAAGTTCCAAAGCGCTTGGCTCAGCAACGACGACTATAAGCTTTGGGTTGCGCCAGATACAGCAAACCCTCACTGCGCAAAATGCACACGCTGCAGAAAGACGTTCGACATCGCTTCGATGGGCGAATCTGCCCTCAAAAGCCATGCAAAAAGTGCAAAGCACTGTGGAATCATGCAAATGGCAGCTGGAAACTCGATGGAGAACTATCTGGCAGCAAGCGTAAGCGGGCGGTCCACTGGCTCGGCTCCGTCGCAGGCGACCGATCTAAACAGCGCCTGCAAGTCACACGAGGTGGTTAAAATTAATGTGTGTGATCTACTGTAGTGTTCTTTATTTTTTGAAAGGTCCTTGAAAAGTCCTTGAATTTTTTTCTTGAAAACCTGTACGAACCCTGACAGTGTAAAGAGACAGCCTGCTTTATTAATACCACTTCATAAACTTCGTCAGATTCAGCTCCCTGGGTTTACTAGGCATGCCAAACCCTGGAAAGAGCTTGAACGTCAAAGAACAGGCAGATGATCTTGAAGCATTTCGGACATTTTTGCACCGCTAAAAGAAAGTTATCCCCAGTCATCATGCTTATATGCGGTGCTTGCACTTGTTGCGACTGTTGATGAATCTGCACTGCGCGACCAGCCCGTACTACTAACAGATATCGCCCGTATGCCTGTACGCACCATTTTTGCGCTTGTTGCTCGCCGCCATGTTAGCTTTTCTTTTCGGCTTTGGCTTGGATACGGAATCGGCCGAAAATCAGACTCCTCCAATAGCTCGCTCCACTGTTTCCCGAAACTTAGTTTCACGACACAAGATTCGCCCACAAAACGCATAATGTGAACGCGACCCTTAGCCCTTTAGCTAGTCCGGGCTCTTAAAAATCGAGTTGTTCTTCAAGCTTATCCTCATCATTGGTGCTGTCTTTTTCTGACTTGTGTTTCCTGAGTACTGTTTATGCAGAGTTGGAGGGCACTCCAACTCTGCATAAGGTTGGTTTTTTTGCATTGCATACCTGCTCTGTTGTAAGGACCTCATTTTTTGGTTCAGGGGAGCTTAGTTAAATGAAGCAAACCTGATCCTCTTTAACATTTGGCCTGGACATGTGCACCGGGCTTACCGCATTGTTTGCCAAAGTCAAAGGGGGCATAAGAACAGTGCCTTCGTGGGGGTTGAGAGGCTTCTCCCAAGATGAGGCAAGAAGGCTAAAGCCTCTTGAATAAGAAAAGTAGCGACACCTCCGCTCCCCTCCAGCACGCACACTTTTCTTTTTATTCTGTGCCTTCTCGCATTCGCTCACCATCATAATTGTCCCAAGATAGTAACAGCATTTCTGCGCTCAGTTTCATTAAAAGTCAAAGCGTAGTCGAAGGCTAAAAGACACGCAAGCACATACACACAAGTTGAAAACGCATTGTCGCGGAGCACTTTCTGCATCTGGTTGGATTAACTGCGAAGAACACACCTAAAGAAAGATGCCGAGGGCCGTGACGTTGTTCCTCTGGCGTTTCTCGATTGGGGCCGTTAGCTTGTAGCCTCCGCTGTGCTCTGAAGGCGTAGTTGTTCCCCCTCACACTCTTCTATCTCTGTTTTTAGCTCTTCCACACTCGCCCGCCGTCATGATCATCCCAAGTAGCAAGTGACACTCTTCTAAGGAAGTCGTTACTTTTCTGTATTGAAGGGCTTTAAGTGCAGCCATGGGCCTTGGAGCTTTGAGCAGTGAACTGACCGATCTGAGCTGAATCTTGTGGAATGCAGTCCCATATCCGAGTTGCCCCCCGCCAGCGGAGTGCTCTTGTCGACATAGAAACATAGAAATTTGGCTGTACCTCTGTCTCCGACGTATTGCCGTGCGCACAGCTGGCCAAGTAGGCAGCGCGCCCGTGGCCGAATGGTTATCGTGTTTGGCTCCCACGCAAAGAGCCGAGATTCGATGCCTAGCAGCGGAGGCACCTTTTGTTCTTTTTTTCATTGTCGTGTTCTGGTAAATTTGAGAACTCTGTTGCATGTTTGATGTCAGAATGTTCTATGCGCCGAATCTTCTATGCCGATTGTCCCAGAAGCCCACGTGTGTACAAAAGAGCCGGCGTGGCGAGCCGGAGTCAGTCTTGCCCCAGCGTTCGATCCTGCTGTTTCGCCGCCTTCTACGCCTGTGGCGCTAGCCTTTCCTATTTTGTTTTGGGCACAGGTTAGCCCCATTAAACGTTTAGTTTGCTTCAGTTTTCGTCGCCTCATCAGTGTCATTTGTGACAGTATTCAAATGTTACAATACCTCTGGATTTCTTTTCAAAGGAATATTGTTCGAGCGAGCAGTAATTTAAAGGGAACCAGGGTATCTACTCTAGTTTTGAGTCGCTGAGAATCGACATTACAATTTTTGTCGGTACTCTACAATTTACATGGGCTACCATACTTACTCAATTCTAATATGTACAGTACCTTCTTTTGAAAAACATATACTATATAGAAACTGCCTGCGCATTAGAACCGAATATGAAACCGAAATCATTATACATGTCAGGATCATTATTTAAATTTTGCGTGTAACACTGGGTGCACGTTAGAATTGGGTAAATACGGTGCTTTTTCTGGTCGTCTTGTGCAAAGTTTCAGAAAGTTTGGTTGTGCAATGGTTATATTTTGATTTTTATACAGCAGTTTCCCGCTTCCATTTGATTAACTTGCTGCCAATTCTTATTTTTTTGCAGCCACTGCACGAAGTTGTGCGCAAGAACTACGAAACTTATGGACGCGTCTATGGGTATGTTTGATTTCCAGCAACTTCAGATGATAGCATTACCTGTAACATTGTAAAGCCTATACGGGCAATCGGACAGGGGGTTGCGTTAGAAGGTTGCTTTTTAGCTTCGTTGGACACCTTTCAGTCTCCGACTTCTTAGTTGTTGGAGGGATCAGTGGCAGACTGTGTTAGCACACTGCAGCTCCGAGCTCACGCAGCGGAAGCTCGTGCTGCGGATCCTAGGTATCCTCAGTCCCCATCCCCGTCCCTTTCAGTATGAACAAGCATCATACCGGCGTGCGGTTGTGTGTCACTACTGCATGGTTCACATTGAAGACCCCAGGCTAATGATTGTACTGCAATGGCTAAATTTCTCATCTAGAGCGTAAACCAATGCTGCTATACCTCAAGAGGAGACCGACCTTGCACTGTCCAAAGACATACGTCTAGTTTGCTTATTTTTTTCTTAATTGCCACAGTTCACCCAACTTAATGGGCTAAAACAGGGCCCTCAAAACCCCACTAACTTATAGGAAGAGCCTGGCATAACCCTATGTATTTGTGCAGAAGGATTAGGAGATATTATTGTAACCTTCCCTTTAGGCTTTGCCACACTGACATGCTAATTACTGCTAGTTTCGGTAGTCTTTTTGTGTTCACAAGGTTTGTGCTGTAATGCTACTGTCACAACTATTTTAGGTCTTACCAAGGCATCGTCCCCACATTGGTTGTTGGAGACCCCGACCTGCTTTCGGATGTTCTCGTTAAGGACTTCAAGTCCTTCTCTGACAGAACGGTACGCTATGTGTGTCTCGTATACTTGCGACAAAGTATTTGGCGCAAAATTTTGGTCTCTAAAATTTTTTTAGTTTTATCAGTGCCAATTATTAGGTTTTCTTTTTTCGAAGTGTCTAGCGTTACGTCCAACGTAACCCAAGTTACGTCCAAATCTCCGCCTTCCCTAGGTTCACAGGGGAGAGAGAGGGAGGGCGGGGGGGGAGGGTTAGGTATACGCGTTTCCAGTGCTCCGTCCAAACGTAACGCTAGCCACAGCGTTTTTTTTTTTAATTTTTAGCCTTGTCTTATGCTAGATGCTGTTACATTTTATTACTTTTTGCAGGGTTGTTTTGACTTGTTGAAGGGGAAAAGCAACTCAGATCCTGTACCTTCATTCCTAACTTGGACTGTATACTTTCAGATTAGGGAGTTATAGAATAGCGCACGCTAAAGCTTTGCGTACGCAAAAAATAGCGTCGTCGCCACTGCGCATGCTCTGAACGAAAACCAGGTTTTGAGCTTTGCGTGCGCAATTTTAGCGTGCACTATTTCTCGGAAATAGCGTGCGTACGCAGAGTCTTTGCACTTCTCCAAGGAGGATTCGTGATGACAAGTTGGCTAAAGCCAAGACGAGCAGAGTTAAACAAAATGGCGGCTTCCAGGATTTGTCTGCGGCTGTTTTGGCGGCGTCGTGAGTGCGACGTCGGCGGCATTCTCGCGACTGCGATTTTCAATACGAGACGACAGTGCACTCGGTTTGGCAACGATCACCGGCAACTTGATGCTTGGGACGCGCGAACATTTCTCGGCGAAGGTACGATGTGCGAAGGTCAGTACACGAGACCTCTCTTGCCGAGGTGACGCAAGCGGACACGACCGGTCAACCGCTTGCGCCGCATTCTCATGTTTAAACAAATTTAAAATGGTACTTTGGACCAAAAAACTTGTTTTTTCTAAAGTTACAGCATTTCGTGTATAAAATAAAAATTGTGATTGTATCTTGGTGGCGTCGCAAGCGCGAAATGCTTGGGCTTTTGCGTCGCGATGGAGAAACGCTATTCTATAACTCTCGTGTCGCGTGCGCTAATACAAGCGCTAAATTTAGCGCCAGCGTGCGCTAAAATTGCTTACGTTATTCTAAAACTCCCTATTAATTGCTTGTCATAGAGTACCCGTAAAATATCGGGCAAGCGCCCACTCAAAATTCGGAGATAATCGCGAAAAAATGGGGGATGGGTGCTTGTCCAGTCATCAGTTTTACATATCAATGTACTGTGCATATTTTCTCAGATCTTACAAATTTGGGAATGGGTGCTTAATGGGGAATGGGCGGATGCGTGGTATTTTACGGTCACATTTTTGTTTTCATAACATTTGCTTGCTCTAAAGCAAATGGACAGAATCAAAAAGCCATAAAAAGGAACTATTTTGAGTGAAGAGCTGCAATAAAATAGGGAACGTGACACTTTTTTACAGTTCTTTTCTCGGTTGTTGGCCACGGTAGATTCCACTCATAGAGCTATTGCTCAGTATGTTTCTTTGTTTGTGCTTTCCCCTTACCATACACTAAAGCTGTTGCTGCATGTTATACTAATGCTGGTTCTGAAATTGTGAACTTGCTGATGCCTCCGGCACATATCCTGTCTTGGCTGAGTTTTACTGGAACCTGATTTCAGATATCCCAATTACTTTGGTGTACACTGCATGACCCTGTTATGGCGGACACGACCTGGGCGCTTTTCACATTTTACATTAGCAGAGCAAATGCTGGAGGGGAGGAGACCTCCTCTCCAGCGGTTGCTCTTTTAAAGTGGAAAGAGGTGGAGGAGCTTCCCCTGAACTCTTAACATGTCTTCGACAATAGTCTGTTAAAAAACGTAATGGACCAGGCAAACGAATGACTTTGTGTTTGCATTGTGCCTTTAGGAAGCTCAGAAAGTGGGAAATGAGGTGTGGAAGAAATTGATCATGAACCTCTCTGGCGAAGAGTGGAGACGTGCAAGGAACATCCTCTCCCCGGCATTTACTTCGACCAAACTCAAGACGGTATGTACTATTCAACAAGGACTCGTTTGTTGGTGTGATCACATGTCATGTTTCCAGCAATCTCAACATGCTGAACGAGCCTGTATTTTCATTTGCATTTTTTAATTTTATTTTTCATCTTTATACGGAGTGGGGTTGAGGTTCTCAAAGTTTTTGTTAATTCATTTACTTACCTTTGAACGGTGTGTTTGTTTCTTAACTGTTTTCTCACTTCGTATTGTCTGTTATAGAAAATGTGGGAGGACTTGGATTTGTAGCTCTGAGTTTACCTCAGTTCACCATACAATCATAGTAAGGTTGCACTCATGTGGTCAAGATAGAGTAGAGTATCAAAATGGTTGATCCGAAAAAGGCAGATTCTAGCTTCGTATTACCGTAAAGTTCCGAAAGAACGCCTACCCAAAATGAAGAGATAAATGGTGAAAACATGGGGTGGGCTATCTTTTGGGGACGCCACAGCAAACCTTTATCAAAAACAGCTAGGCTACAAATTATGACACGGAAACTGATACCGCAGATCGCGGACACCGTAAATTCGTGTTTCACGATGCGATAAACATGCGGGAACCCGCTACAAACTTGCCTGTCACAGGAGCCGATATCGCACGCGCAGATCGCTGACAAAAAGGCAGGAATTCGGCTACAGACTCCGTATGTTATGGGAACAAATACCGCAGATCGCGAAACGCAGCAAAGTTGTATTTCACAATATATATAGTGCATGCGGGGCCAACTCGCGTGGAATCGAGATCGCACACGCAGATCGCACGGACAAAGCGCGGGAATCCGCTATAAACTCGCTTGTCTGACAGGTCGGAACAGCAAATTGCGCAATTGATGCGATTCCCGTCGGACATTGCGTGACGTCCGACGGAAATCGGGGGTGGGCGATGTTTCGGAGTTTTTATGTTACAGATATTTAGCCAGAAAAACGGGATGGGCGATTTCTCGGGGGCGGGCGTTCTCTCGGAACTTTACGGTAGTCTTTGCTTTCCACTTAAAAAAAAAAGAAAAGAAAATGCTTTTGAATAGAATCAAGTGGGACTGATTACACAATTTTTGTGCAGACTGTTTTCAAGCTGTCTCAGATCGCTGGAAGGGCAGTTACACGTATGGAAAATGCTGCAATGGGTGAGGAGCCGCTCGCAGTTAATGAGTGAGTATGACTGTATAGCATTTATTTTGAGCTGCTTGTTCTGTGGAAAAAGGGTGGGTTAGTAGCTGATGCTCCTTGCCTTATTCATCTCTATCTGAGGGCACTACACCTGTCTAGCATTGTAAGCTTCTCCAAGAGAAGTTTGTTGTTGGCTTCTAATGCTTGCACAAAGACTTAATTTACTTACATATTCAATAAGCACTAAGTGGTGAAGGTATTCCAGATGTCGGCTTTTTGACCTTGAGAAATCGAGAGGGAGGGAAGGGATGACTTGTGGGATGGGGATTGGGCCGAGCTGTTTAGGTCGGTTGGTTTTGTGCCTTTCAAGGTTGTGAATGGGGAAACGGTTGTTGTTGAGTGTGGACATCTTGAGTTGTTGTTGGGATGACAACTAACTTCATGCGTCTGAAGTTTGGTTGTTGGTCACCCTTATAAACACGAAAGCAGAAATTAATGTTGCAGCTGAGTTTGAAACCTGTTTGCGTCGTCCCCCTTTTTGTTCCCCGGTCTCAGGTTTTCAAGATGTTGAAGGTATTTTTTGTTTTTGGTTATTAACTTCATTGTAAGAGAGTACACCCTTTTTATGGGTTTAATGTAGAATTTCGTTGGAATCGGCTGTAGTTACACCTTGACATGATTCAGGGCCTCTGACAAAACATTGCATGGTTTATGAGGTGAACATATGGGAGTGTAAGGTAAAATGATATGTGTGCATTGTGTCCTGATCAGACCAAAGTAATCATCGGTCTGCAACCCCACTTCTGGGTCCTATGGGTTTATTTGTATTTTATTTATTTATTCAGGTCCCCCGCAGTGCCCGTGAGAATGTTACAATGGGGGAGGGACAAAAAAAAAAAAAAAGGAGCGAATGACGCCACACTACATGAAAAACTCACAGCCTGGAGCAAAGCTCTGATCGACCCAAACCAGTGCAAGAAGAAAAAGGACACTGACACACCATTATACATTTTAAAAACTAATACATAAGATAGAAATTTGAAATTCAAGTGAAGTATTGAAAAAAATATGGGCTATCATTTTCCGAGACTAGCTTCTCTGGCAATTTGTTCTAGCGCTGAATGCTGCTTGGAAGGAAAGAGCGCTTAAATATGTCGGTTTTTGATGAGAGAGACCTAATTTTCTTTGAGTGATCTCGTCTACGAATAATGAAATGGGGCTGGAGTAAATATGTTTCCTTATTGATGCCAGAATGTCCATAATAAATTGAATGTAAAAGTTTTAAACTGGAGCATGGACGGCAAGTTTGCAGAGGCTGCCACTTAGGCTCATCTTTCAAGGCAGTCACAATTTGACACCAACTATAGGAATTCAGAACAAACCCCGCTGATCTGTGCTGAATCAATTCAATACTGTTGATCCGGTACTGCTGTTGGGGATCGCAGAGTTCGGAAGCATACTCAAGAATCGGCCTGATGTTGGTGAGAGTAGAGGATTTTTTCTTACTTCACATGACCACTCTCTAAAATTATGTTTGATGACTCCTAACATTCGGTTTGCTTAGCTGCCACATAATCTATATGGTGGTTCCAGTAGAGATTGTGCAAAACATATACACTTAAATAATTTTATGTGCAACGACATGTCTATCACTATGGTATTGATGTGGTACATGGCAATGAGAGGGTTTCTCTTAGTGAACATTACGAAATTACATTTTGCCACATTTAGTTCCATCCCCTAAGTGTGGCACCAACTTGCTATGCGATCAATATCCAGCTGTAGGGCCATACGGTCGCCAGGAGCACTTGCAACACGATAAACAAGTCATCTGCATACGAACGTAAAAAGAGGAGATATGTGCTACAATATATGCTACAATAATAACGTCCTTGTGCGTCCTAACATCGGAAACCGGAATTTTGAAGTTAAAAATGAGATGTTTGCGAATATGAGACACACACTTTCATGCAAAGCTAAAATGACTGCAAATAAAAAAAAAGCAATGTACATTTACAATAACATTGTTATCTCTTCTGGTGTAGGCTCAACAGCCATTGCATTCATTTTCGCGTATGAAATGGTGACTCGCAGAAAAAGTAAGAACACAGCGTTACCGCCTTTATTTCAACAATGTATGTACACACTTGCAGGCTTGTGCTGATGAGGCCTCAAAAACCGAAACTCGCGTATCGTGACTGTGCCCACTACCTTGCTACCCCCAACCTCGTCACCCTACTTCTGCAAAAAATCGCTTAAATTGCCGCTAAACACAAAAATGACACCGATAAATTATCTTGTAGAATATCACCTTATTTAGTAATGACTGTGTCTATATGCATGATAAAACAACCTAAAATCTTTTTTTTTCTCAAAAAGATGAAATGTCAACTTTTAGGTCTGGCGACAATGTATTTTTGCCAAATCTTTCAAAAGTTCAACAAAAATTCGGCTTTGCCGAATTCTCGGCTTCGGCGCCAAATTTTTCGATTTGGCAAAAGTTCGGCCCATTACTAGTAATTAACCCGGTTATAAAAGTAGACCCTCCGTGGGCATGGCCATGCCACCATTACTCTCTTGCACTTCATGCTCGCAGTTACGATGTTGTGGTCACCGATCCCGGTAAGCATGTAACCCGAAAGATACAGTATATAACTGTATGCGAATCACAAAACTTTTATCCTTTCCACTCTGGTGAAGAAGGAAGAGCAGCGGCGCTGTAGTATGTGCTACCGTCGCTCATAGATGGCAGTAGCTGTCCAGAGGGTTGTGTCGAGGTTTATTTGTCCACTGGACTACGAGACTGGGAAACTAGCGCCTTTAACAGCTCCGCTGTAAAAAAGTAGCACTAGTGTGTTCGCTTGCCTCGAATCTGTTTGAGTTGATGCAGTGACATTGGGACAACCCAAATCTTGAAACAAAATTAGCGAACGTCATGTAGAGTGTTGATGCATTAGAACAAAACATTTAGCCATCATGCCATGTAACATCAGGCAAATTGAAGTCTCCACCCAGTACAAGATAATCGCTCGAAACAAACAATGGTGTATCAGACAAGGACAGCAGTCACTCGCGGTTTGATCCCAGTGGCCAATAGTAAGATCGAACAGCAAGAGTTTCCCCAGAAGAGAGGGAAATTTTACACCAGACAGACTCATGAGGTGGGCAAGTAACATCTATTCCCGAGCTCTGAAGGGCGCTCAAAGCCAACACAAAGACACCTCTGCCGTGCATATTCCTATCTTTGTGATAGACAGCAACAGATCACAAGCTTATGCCTACCTGAGGTAGTAGTGATGTCACATGTCATGAATGTGACATGGGTCACATGTCACATTGGCTTGGAAGGAGACACATAACACAGCCTAAATTCGAGAGCATCTTATTAGGCTTTACTTTCCTCATTGCGGCCTTTGTTAAAGTCTTTCTGAACATCTTGGAAAGGAACAGCGGCAAAAAACTTGGTCAAGGGTAAGAGAAACACGCACGACGAAAACGGCACTTTCTGTTTTGTCATCTGAAGTCTTTCTGTTTTGTGCATCTTTATGATCCCAGGGTATTCGAGAACTGTGCTATGGACAGCACCGCTGCTCTGATGTATGGCATAGACTTGGACAGTTTTGGGGACCTCGACCATCCTTTGCTGCATTGTTGTGAGAAGCTCTTCAGCAGCGTGGCGAGCTGGCATCTGGTCATGTTGTGTAAGTTGCCTGCACTACCACTTGGCTGATCCGTCTTGGTGAAATTTCATGACATTCTAAAACAGGTTTTGGCCATCTCTCTTTGTGGTGGTGAAGAGGAATCCCCTGTTGGTTTGAGGTTTGAGTAAAGGGAAAATAAAGGGAAAGGTGCGCAAAATATTTTACGATTCTTGGCTGGATGCCTGTAAATGAGGAAATCGGTTCCTTGGAAGAACGCTTTTTTCCCAAGCTGATGTTTTTTAAGAAAGCCTGGAGAAAATGATGCCATACCTTCGATTGTGCCATCTTCATACATCCTGCCATTGTGAAAAATAGTAATACCGTAAAAACCCGTGATATAATACGCCAGAGTTTTTTTCAAATTTTGCCATGTAAAATTGCGAGTTCAAGTCCTAATACGCGGGTCCCGGCACTTTTGCGGTTTCGATGAGCGCTAATCTAACGCAGTTTGGACGTAGTTTCGGTTTCGAAGCAATTTGGCGTTGAAAGCAGCTATCATCATCATTAAAATCACAACGTCCTAGGCGCCACCATGCGGCCCACGGTCAGGGATAGGCAATGGCGCCTCCGCGCGAACCGCCGTGAAACCATGCTCGGGCCGCCTTCAAAAGAAAAGTAATTTGGTTAACGAGAAGGCATCGCCACAGTGCTGCCGGCGACACTTGCTTGAAAATGAAGCAAGGCGGCATCCGCGGATGGAGACGACAAAAGCAAGCTCTGTTCCCGTGCAGCAGGAGCAGAAGAAGATTTAGAGGCCACAAAAACATGGCATGTTCGCCGGCGCCGAGACAAGTCCTCGGCGACTTTTGTAAAAGAGCAACGTAAGCGGCACGCATTGCACGCAGGGAACATCGAGCCGCTGCAAGAGAAGGGGAGAGAACTTGGCGAGCTCGACATCGAGTGCTATCGGGCTGCTCGGCTTACAGCGCCGCGCGGCGGCTTCTTACTGCGCCGGCGCTGCGCCCGTCGCTCGCTCTTTCAAGTGCGGGATTTCAAATGTGCTCGACTCGAGCGGCACTTGAAGGCGACTTCGCCTTTGGGAGGAGGCGTCGTACAAGGGTCTAATGGAAGTGACGACGGTGATTAAGGTTCAATTACGTTTACGCAAATAAGAGACGCTGTTGTTCTTAAAACTTCCTCGGTCAGCATTTTACGCGGAAAATTTTCGTGTTCCTTTAAATTTGTTTCGTATTATACGCGGATAAAACTTTTTTTTTCCTTCTCGCGGGTCCCTCAAATCCATGCCTCGTATTATACGCGGGTTCGTATTATATGCGGGTTTTTACAACTTCCATTTTGTATTGTCGGCATTTACCAAAAAATGGCAAAAATCGCCCACCGGATTTTTCGGATTGTGGGACGCTTGTTGCTATGCAAGGAGGGGGCTGATCTTGAAGTTGTTCTTGCTCAGTCACATTTTGGCAAGATCAGGAAAATAAGGTATTGGATAAAGTGAGCCTTTCCCGTCTTCTTGAGAACCTTTGCTCTTTACGGCAGTAACACTTACCCACCTTTATCAGACCGAGAGACCTCCTGTTTCTGATATGCCCTTCTCATGATCCATCTTAGAGTAGTTTTTGTGAAACGAAACGACGTCAAGGCTATCGCGATTATGACATTGAGGTAGAAGCTATGCTTTTTCATTGTTGCAAACAGGCAGAGGTTGGTTTACAAATGGCGGCCACGCACGACGCCATCTTTCGCTACACGCGCGGCAGGGTGGGATGACATTTATTTTTTGTGTCTTTTCGACGGCTGACTTTATTTATGTACCGTTCTTCGTTATGTAGGGGCCGCAGGTCACTTAGAGGGTATGTAATGCTGCGTGCATAGTGAAGATGCCGTCGTGCGTGGCTCCCGTGTGAAGGCACAAGGTTCAAATCCCACCTGCCTAGTTCTTCATTTTATCTTTTGCTGATTTTTAGGATGTTCAGGAAGAATCTGGGAACATATTGCATGTTCCTGTCCTGAGACGTTCTAGACAACGATATCTGTAGACTGGCAACATCAAGTTAGTTGCCCTTGCATTTCTGCCACAGGATGTACCATATTCACTCGCAGAATGAACACACTTTTTTCCGAAAAATTGACGCACATTTGTGTGGTGCATTTGTTATGCGGGCTAAAATATTTTGCATTTACACACTTTGCGCAAATGTCATTTTAGGTGCCGATCTAAGACACCGCAGGGTACTGTCAGCACGTCTCCACTGTCGGGGCGTACCCAAGGCTGGCTGTAATCAAGCCGTGCTCTATAAATTGCATAACTTCGTTAAAACGCCTACGGCGTTCTTCATGACGAAAAAAAAAAGCATCCTATGAAGCTCACTTGGTATGGAGTGCAACTCAAGCTTTCCTAGGCCTAAACTCTTTCACTGTCCGAAAGAGGACCACAAACGATGACATGTTTGTCTGCATCAATGCATCCAATCGAGGGGCTGGGCAATTCCTCGACTCCAGGTTTGTTAGATATGCGCGCCGCTTATCTTCATTGTTTGTCACTTCCGCAGCTTCCCACTTACAGCCATTACGTGCACGTGTATACTGCCATGCATGGCTTGGCTTGGCCGCGGCGGCAAAGAAATTGGCTTGGCGGCTGGCTGAGTTAGATGCAATTTGAGACTTGCAGAGCCAAAAATTAGAGCTGTGTTCACTAGGCACTCAAAACAAGAAGTCAAAATATTGATAACCGTTGTGGGACGTGCGTTCATTATGCGAGTGCATCTATTACGCGAGTAAATACGGCACTTTTGTTTTACCTGCAGGCACGAGTTCACCTCACCAAATGCTCAATTTTAGTTTCTACGTGAGTCTATGTGTTCTATACATGTGACAATAGGACGATAGACACAGTATAATTGATTTCAATCAAACTCATCGAGCTGTTATGATTTTTTACTTCTGGTAAAGTGGTTTTGACCCCTTTATGGCCACATTGTAAGTGTTTTGCTTGTTTCACAGTCACAATGCCCAGTGTCTACAAGCTCCTTCTTCCGGGCTATCCTCCCAAAAGAAAGTACAGAGGCTTTGAGAAAGTTTGTGTCGCTCATGATTGAAGAGAAACAGAAGAAGCAGTCTGTAAGCATTCTTTGCAACATTCACCTGAGCCGCCGTAAAGCTCTGCCACGACCCTTCAAAGCTTCGTAGTCTTGCACGTACAAATGATTGAGGGTCGAAAGGAAGTGGAATGCTGTATAAAGAAACAATCATTGGGCTTGCAAAATAAAATAAAAATGATCTCTCGGCTAAGGGTCGACTGTGGTGCTGCAAAAGATACTATATTTTGGTACCATTTGCCGCTAAACATATTGAGGTAATTTGACACTTGTCTAAATTCTGTCGTAATTTTATAAAGAAAACAAATCCTCGATGCTACTTTTTCTTGGAATACGAGAGTCATGCTTATGTTCACCGAATTGCTCTGACTCTGTCTCGATGGGAGTGCTTCTTGCTAACATCTTGCGCTAATCTTATTCTCGTTGCATCTAGAAAGATGACGACATACTGCAGATGCTTCTGGATACCGATTGCGAAGAGGGCGACAGAAAGGAGAGCGGTGCCAAGGGTGACATTCTAGGAAAGGGAGGTGAGTAGAGGTGATCACCAGGTCTCTGGAGCAGAGATCGCTAAATACGGGAGCTGCTGTCACGACCGTTTATAACGAAGTCGGTTATAACGAAATAGCGGCTAGAGTGACGTGATCACGATTTCCCCATTTCCGTTTGCACTTTTTTAATGTGTTTGCGTCTGTGTTTAGCGAAGGAAAATGAACGGCTTCCACGGATATAGCAAAAGGAAATTTTCTGATAATAAAAAAAAAGAAAAATTAAATTTGGAAAGTTCATTGAGCTGCAGACCGCCGCAGTTTGCTGCCGTGGCGCGAGCAGCCACCCAGAACGGGCCGCAGACGTGCCTTGCAAAGACCGCCGGCGACAGCCACTGCGTTGTCGCTCTGCTCCCCGCTTCTCATCTGGGAAATGGCTTTTCTGCATCGCATGCGGAGGAGCCATCGTGGCGTTCCGATAGGGGCGTTTGGAGCGCTAGCGACGACATACCGATACGTAACCGGCCACCGGATGGCCATCTTGCGCCCTCCTGAAGTCAATTTTTTGGAGCGTTGCGGAGGCTGGGCGGCAGCATGCTGAAGACACGTTTTCTGCCCGTTTGCCGTCATTCGCTGAAGAAGTTTTTTAAAACCTCGTGTAAACGGTCATAGTTGCCGTTGAGAACACATGGAAATTTTTACGAAAGCGCAGCTCTGCTGGAAAAAGCCACAACTCTTCGAACGCAGTTCTCGCCGGTCTCACAACATGATCAATGCTTCCTTGGCACACCAGAGTGCTGCAGTCTCTGTGCCTTCGCACACTTGGATACTTATCAAGAATGGATGCCGTGGCAAAGTTTTGAAGGTATGTAGAGCATAGATGTCTTTGCATCAGTAGCGTCACTAGGGTCAGTGGCACCCAGGGTGGTGCCCCCCCTCCCCCAATTGACAGCTGTTCCAACAAATTGCTATCAATAAATAAAAAGAAAAAAAATCGGTAGTTGCTATAATGGATTATTAACCATGGCTATATTTTAAAGTTACTCGAATGGAGCACATGGCAGCACAAATAGAGCATCCGCATAAGTATGAAACGGCGAGGTCAAACACTTCTGAAAACGTGGCCCATATGGTCGAGCAATCTTTCGCTTGTTGCTGCCTTCACTGCACCTCTACCTTTTCCGCTGCCACTGGATCAAGCTCGTTTTGGGTCCGCGAGTGCCGCAAGTTACAAATAGAGTCGTCAGAGTAAAGTAAAACGCCGCTCCAGAGGCAGGTAGATCTTTACGCACGTTGCACCCGTGAAACACATGCACACGGCGTCGATTCTTGATCGGTATACAAGTGTGCGAAGGCACAGAGACGCAACACTTCGGCTGCCGAGACTTGGGTTTGACGAGTTGCGCCTTTTTCCTGCGGCGCCTGCGCTTCCGTAGAAATGTCCACGTGTAGGCAACACTGACCGTTTACACAAGGTTTCAAAAAACTTCTTCGGCGAAAAAAGCAGAAAACGTGTCTTCAGCACACTGCCGCCCAGCCTCGCTGGCTGCACATGTGCTGCAGCTACTGAGCAGGGATTAGCGATCCAGCAAATTGTCATAGAGAATAGGGGTAACGATGGAGAGAGCCTAGATTCAAGAGAAGAGAGAGAGAGCAACTCCAATCGTGGAGAGCATTTGCAATTGAATGGTGGACACCTCCTGGGCAGATTGGTGCAAGTGCGCCTGCATTTAATTGTCTCGTGACCAGCGTGGCAAGGGAAACCGGGCAGAGAGGCAGACACGTTTGCAGACTGTGAACGCTTTTGAAGCTGCAGGTCGCTTTGCAAACGCGGCCCACAAACCACTCCACGTGACCCCGATTGAGCAGTTGCCCCTCGCTTAAATATAGGCTCTCTAGACCGGAGAAACATGAAGTTGAGCTGCGAACTCAATGCCATACGCTGTTTCTTTGTTCTTTTTTTGCTCTGTGCTCCGTGTTGGCGTCGCAAGTTGGTGTGGTCGTTCTCTGTGCGAAAGTCTAGCTTTGCTCAAGCGCCGATTCAGCGACTCGTCGCCACTCAGCGATGACGAGTCTCTGTGCCGTCGGCACCTCGACGGGGAAGACGAAGGCAATCTCCTTGTAACAAAAGCATGCCGCCATCCTCGACACTATGCGCATAGAGGTAAAGAATTCAGTCGATCACGGGCGTCCTCCACAGCGGCCGTCGCGCAGCTATCACCACGTTCCGTACGTAGCTCGCAGGATCTTCTTTCGATTGGAGGTTCTCACAGCTGGGGAGAACCGGCTCCAGTCTATAGTCGGTTGCAAGTCAAGAAGGTAGGAGAAGCTCCTCCCACAAGCGTGATGCGCCCGTTTCAAATCCATCCGCAGTTGAAAGAACAGTTCACTGGAAACGCCCCTTGTCCCGCTTCATTGAATAGATAACGGCTACAGAGTGTTGCCAACTTGTCTCCGACCCCACTTTTTAAGAAAGTGACCTTTGTATTCATCGGAGAGAAAGCCGAACCCCTGAAAGTTGCTTTTGTATCCACCCGGAGGGGAACCTAACCCCCAAAGTCGTATTTGTTTCCATCGGAGGGGGAAAACTGTAATCTCCTTTCGTGGCTTCCACAGCACTAAGTCAAAGTCGACAGATAAAGCAAATATTTACAGGAAGGCAAAACCCTCTCCCGCATTGGCCACGACGTCACGGAAACGATGGAACGCTATTGGATGCGGAGGTGACGGAGGGATATATGCCGCTTACTGCAGGCACGATAAACATGTGCCAGTGACCAGAGGTCGGCATTTTAGGTCGCCCTCACTCACCGCTCACAGCCACACTCACCTAAGCTCCTCACTCACCCTCACCCTCACAGCTACACTCACCTTCAGTCCCTCACTCAGCCTCATCCTCACAGTCACACTCACCCTCACTGGACCTCCAGGCCCTCATGCCCTCACGCACTCATGGCCCTCACGCCCCTCACGCACTCACGGCCCTCACGCCCTCACGCCCTCACGCACTCATGGCCTTCACGCCACTCACCGCCCTCACTCACTCATGGCCCTCATGGCCCTCACCGCCCTCACGCACTCATTGCCCTCATCCCCCTCACACACTCACCGCCCTCACGCACCATACCCTCACGCACTCATGGCCCTCACCGCCCCCACGCACTCATTGCCCTCACGCCCTCACCGCCCTCACGGCCCTCACGCACTCACGCCCCTCACGCACTCGTGGCCCTCACGCCACTCAGGCCCGCTTCAGATGGGGCGATTTCGTTTACAAACTTGACGTCGCAACACCAGCAACACGAGCCGCAGCGTTCACACGCAGCAACCAATTGCTGCAATTTGCCATCATCATCATGAAATTTTATTTTTCTTGCACTATTTAGACACACAATTACGCGCTATAAACGTGTTTTTATGCATTTAAATCTCGTTGAGAATACTAATGCATCTTTCTGAAACAGTTTATTTCCAAAACGATCAATTTCAAACCAGAACCAAGTCTTTTGTTGTCATCATCACCGGCACGAGGTATCACGTGAAAATATCGCGTCCCTGATTGGATGCAGCCGCTTCAAACGTCTTCTGAATTGCTCCGAGTTGCTCGCTTGTTTCGAGCCGGACCCGATCTCAGCAATTCGTGTCGATCTAGGGAAAGCTAGGGAACAACCCACCAGCAACACCAAAATTGCTGAGAAAGTTGCTCCGTATGAAGGGGGCCTCACGCACTCACCGCCCTCACGCCCCTCACGCACTCATGGCCCTCACACCCCTCACGCACTCACGGCCCTCATACCCCTCACCGCTCTCATGGCCCTCACGCCACTCACCGCCCTCACGCCCCTCACGCACTCATGGCCCTCACACCCTCATGCACTCACCGCCCTCACGGTCCTCACACACTCACGGTCCTCACGGCCCTCACTCAACCCTCACACTCATGAATTTTCCTGATTTAGAAACTCACCCAGCCTCACCTCGCCTGTGAAGATGAGGGTGAGTGAGTAAGGGCCCTCATGAGTGAGGTTTGCCGAGGTATGCCCGTGACAGCCCGTGGCCCTTTTTTTTTTTGTTTCGGGGTTACTTTTGCGGTTTTTAGATATAGCGAAGAAGCGGATATAGCGAAGTGATTTCAGATTCTCGTTGACTTCGTATATACCGGTCTGGAGAGAGATAATTGTCGCATTTTTTTGGCTACCAGTACACTACTGCTGATGGCATGTTGTTTGAAGCCAGAACAAGAGCAAGAGTACAGGCAGCTGGTTTAATTAAGGGGGCACTAAATTGGAGACAAAAATTGTGAAAGTTTCAAGGCACCTCGAATGGATGTAATCTGTGCGGCCAACAAAGAAGACCAGTTATGCATGGCCGGTAGTTAATCCCCTGAATTAGACTTCCTTAAGGGAAGAGAAGCTGAAACGGCTACATCACAAAATGAGATAGAGTGTTCATTCTAGCGTGATTTATCCCGTGAATCTGAATATCTCGTTTGTTTCCCCGAAAGATGTAACGCAGATGCGAGAAAACACGAAAAACCTCTGACCAGTCGTGACGTCACAAGAGGATCTATTCGGCCGCCTAGCGCGTGTCAGCTCGAGGCGTGCGCAAGTGCAGATCCGCAAGCTTGCCAGGTGTATTCCCCCTGCACTGGTGCAAGTCGTGACGTTTTTATCTGCCCTTTTTGGAAATAGCGAGAGTGTGTGGGCAGAGCTTTGATGAGGCGCTGAAGATGCAGCGAGAAGCCGGGAGATTCCGAAAACTCGTTGTGCGCATCAGCGCTCCTGGGGGGAGGGCCTTCAGTGGTACTTTTGAAAATGATTTTCTGCAGCCTCCATGCAACCAAATTGAAAAAATAATTTCGATATTCGAGATCCTAGGAGGTCAAATGGAAGATCTGTATTTAAGCATGTTTCCTCAAATATAAAACTGCTTCAGCTTCCCTTTAAAGGGACACTAACACCCCCCCCCCCCCCAAAAAGTTGTTTTTATTATTATTTGCCAGTCGATCCATTAGGGTGTCAGAAGACCACCTAATCAGTATTTTGCTACAGCATCATATATATTTTTAATGAACTAAAAAGTCTCAACTGCTCGAAACTGAAACGAAAAATGGACTGGGAGGAACAAGAAATATAAAGAAGGAGAAAGTTACCAGAAACCAACCGGCTGTGCAACTTTAGCAGAATAATGTAACTGAACGAAGCACAATATAT
>JAZHYW010057388.1:0-96636 GCA_037355805.1 Ixodes ricinus | reverse complement strand
ACCAGTGTTAAGGTAAAGTAGCACATCAAAAAGTACTCGGGCAAAGTACAAAGTAAATGATGACGTGATAAGCTCGGCGTAAAGTAGTAAGTACACTGGGTGCAATGTACTTGAAGTAAAGCTACTGATAGAAATACAATGTACTTTCAAAGTAAAGTACAAGTATTTTAATGCCAGTTCCTTCATGATGCCCTTTAATTCCCTATCCACATTTGCAAGTCCGGCTTTAAGTGGCCACTGCGGATCTTAGCTCAGCTGGGGTGTGCTTGGACGCGTCCTAATCCCAATACGAAGCCTGTCAGCAAGGCGTCATAATCGGATTAAGGCGGCCGCGCCCAAGCGCACCCCATGGGGCAAAATGGCGGCATCCTGAAGAGCCGGGCTTGCAAACGTGCGCGGTGCATTTTTAACTGGTATACATGGCCCAGGGGTAATCAGGCGTGCATGACCCATCGCTCAAAAACAGCGGCGAAGATTCGATAAAATCAAGTGGGCGCAGAGTAGTCATTTTCATGAATTCGAGCTAAATTCAGAAGTCCCTCTTCTGAATTTGGCGCCGCTTGCACTGAAATTTTGCACCCAAGCGTGTTATATATACTAGGAGAGAGCATGACGTCAGTGAGTGTGCAAAGCGAGCTGGTGATAATTAATCATAATCCGAAACCTGAGATTGAGGTGCCAAATCAATTGAGGAACCGTTCAAGTCAAAGGAAAAGACAAAAAAGGGAACGTCTCAAAACATTGTAGACGTTCTCCTCTGTTGTCTTTTTCTTCGACCTGAAAGCTCAATTTGTTCCGCACCACAGTTCCAGGAGCTAAGTAGTGATTAATTTGGCCCTCATAATATTTTTAAACCTCCTCACTTGCGCTGGAACGACGCGAAGCAGGGGAGTTCAATAAGCTGCTGGAAAGCCGCCCCAGAACAAGCGGAGCGATGCGTCGTCTGCTCACGTCTCTGCTGAGAGTAAATATTCCTCAGTATCTCTTCGGAGTTGACAAGTATCATTTTGTGATACAAATTTAACAAAACAAATTTGAGGAATGTACTTCAAAGTCGGAGATTGTACTTTCCTCGGAAAAGCACAGAAAAAAGTACTTCAAGTAAAGTACAAGTACATACTCAGAGAATGTACTTCAAGTAAAGTACAAGTTTCCTAAATCTCACGCGAAGTAGTACTTTAATGTACAATGTACTTGAAGCACTTCCCAACACTGCTCCTACCATACACGAAAATGTCCCCACTAGTATACATATATATATATATATATATATATATGTATTTATTGTTGGCGTATGTGCACATGCCTCTTCAAAGTTAGCAAACAACCCTTTTTTTGCATTTGCTGCATTTCTGTCTGCGCCGGCCACCTGCAGGCATCTGCTGCTGCCGCAGCCAGAGCCGTTCCTTATTTACGGCTTCTTCCTCTGTATCTTTGCCTATTTTGGGATTTTGCTTCGTTATGTGTTTGCACAACATGTGGCAGTAGTCTCCTCCCTTTCCATACTTTACTCTTGTACACTCCACTCGATGTCTTCCTTGCGAATGCAATTTTTGGACTGTATCACGAACCCCTGACGAAGCCGGGTCCTCCCGGCGAGACGGTTGGGAACTAAAGTTTTAGGTCTCTCAAGTTTCCGGGTTGTTTTCTGGCGACGTTTTCATTTACCGGTAGTTTTTTTCCCGCGTCTCAGGCTTCTCCTCCTTCCTCTTTATATATATGCAGGTACTCGAAGACACTGTAATGTTTAAATATTACTTCTGTAAAACTGTCCCAGTGAAACCCCGGTTTTGCACTAGAGAGTGCAAGAATATTTAAAAATACGTTTGCGGCACTTTTTTTTAGCTTAAGTCTAGACGCAGCCCTTTACGCAAGAAGTAGTAATGGGACCGATCAAGTATCGCCAAAAATGCAAGTGATCGGGCCATTTTTTTTAATGGTTGGCTTGATTTCGATGATGGAACGCGTACAGAAACACGATAATTCGCGCGCTTTTGACACTGTCTGACTGCTTCCATGAACTTGCAGAGAATTTGTCACTATTACATAGAGGGTGCAAATGCGTTGGAGCAAAATTTTACAAATTTACACCTCGCTATGGGAAAAAAAATGCGAAAGGACACTTTTATATTCAAAGAATTTTTATGGTCTTTCGAGCTTGCATTTTTCCATCAGTTTAATTTTCCCCGGAAGAAAAGCTTAGAGGGATTTTATATTGATCGGGGACAAACATTTCAAAATTTAAGGGACATCTGTTGACTTGATGCTGTATTGCTAGTAACGTGAACAATGTACTTCCCCTGCCTCATGTCGACGGCTACAAGCAAGCCTCAGCATTGGCTAAGGCAGAACTGGCTCTTTTTTTGTTCGCTTAATTGCTCAATTAAATTGTTATTATTATTATTGATTGAATATCAAGGATATATTCCTACGGTACACTGTTAAACGTTATGAATTGATGTAGTATTTTTGGAAGGAGCCGATTTTATTACACCCTCCCCCTTCACAAAATCACACACAAATATATGACTCACATTCTAGGTTATCTATGTTAGGTGCAATACAAAATAATTAAAAATGTAGTATGGCCTTAAGCGAGCATTCTTACAAGCCCGCATTCTTAGAACTATGTAAGCCGGGATTCTTACTAGAAAAGTGGTCACTTTTGGATATATTGCTAAATCTTTCGCGTAAATAATATATCATTGCCATCTTTGAGACCCTTGCGCATCTCATTCCTCACCTACGGTATTGCGATTTTTCTTTTTTATTTCTTTACCGGTGTATGGCTTCTTATCTAAATCAATCGTGATCCGAATTCCGAGCGTGAACTTTCCTTGTCTACACTCGTTTGTTATCATCGTAGGTAACGTTTACATTGCATGTATATATACTTGATCAATCTAAAAATATGAAGCTCTTGCAATCTCGCTCATGCATGGAGTATTCAAGAACAATGCCCCGCACATTCGCTTTTAAGTCTGTCATATGATAATTCGATGAGTGCTTAAAAACAGAAATGTGTGGTGAGTTATATATCTCGTAGATAATAAAAGCGCCAAACAACGTTCTCTACGCTATACAATGTATACCACCAGCTCACCCGGACAGCATATCCTTCTGAAAATCCTACATCGCTTTATAACTCAACGTGGGCTGGTGTTAGCAGCCGATAAAAACGCCAAATAACCAATTACAAAAAGCGAGAAGCGCGAACAGAATGAACCATACCCTGCTTCTTGCTAAGCGGGTTGCGGCGGCGCGTAAGAACGTCGAGCTGTGATTGGCTCTGACTGGAAGGGTAGTGGGTAGACCTTAAAGGGCAGCTCCGCTTCATTTTTGATATTTAGAAAACTATGCAGCCCTCTTCAGTATCATATAGGAAGACCCCATGTCAAATATTACGATCTAATTCCGTCTATATATTTAATAAACTGGCCAGCAAACTTTCAAACGAGCCAAGTCGCCGAAATCTGCCAACTCTAGCGTGCGACGTGAGGCGCAATCGTCAGCGCAGTCAATGCGACGGGGTTGGAGCAGCCAACGTTGAACCACTACGCCAAAGGCATGACTACGTCATTCTCACGTTTTGGTTGTTTTTACTTCTCGGAGCGAAATTGAACGATGACGTCATCGAGTTTCTCCTCCCGGTGTTGGCTCTACGGCGTCCACGTGATCACCGTAACGCGGATGCGCTAGTTTGCGCTGCCCTGCGCGTTTATCGCAAGTCCGGTTTCTCCGCTCCCCCTCCTCTTTCGTGTTCTCCCCTTCCCCCTCTCCCCCGGGCCATCACCGTCCACGCCATGCGAAGCGACCTGCCCGCGTCGCGTGTCCTGTACCTCGCGCCTGCGAACGTCACAAGACCACGTGGTTCGACGTGACGTGGCCATGACTTTGAGGACACGGGAATAATGTTGCCTGACGCAACCGAAGTTTCGGTTTCGGTATCGGCTGATGTTTAAATTAAGATTACACAAATAATATTCAACATTTCGCGAATCCGAAGACGTAGAGCTGTTGAGTAGTACTTTGTGAAATGGAATCACATGTAAGCCTAAATTTTTCGGAATTGAGCGGAGTTGCCCTTTAAGGCAGCTGTGCGTTGAGGTCTGCCCACTATATATTTTTCCAATGAGAGCCAGTCACGGAGTCAACAATGCGGTGGAAATCGAAGCACAGAAATTTTCTTCAAAGCAACAATCCTCAGAGCCTTTTCTTACACTGCTTTTGAAATGTTTTGCGCAACTGGCGGAAACGATGTACCATTGTACACAAGCTGTGTGGCTATATACTCCAGCTTCCGCGCCCCAAGGGGATGCTGGACGGAAATTCTGGATCTCGCAAAGAATAAGGTCGCAGAAGCGTTGAACGGGGACGCTGCGAACTCCGGTAAACATCACTCATACATCGACATTTCACGCGGACAGCTGTACTTTTTGGAAAAGAAGGGCACAATGAAGCGGGGCCAGACGGCATCACCTCCCCCTAGAACAGTTAAGAATGCAGGGAAGCGGCCTCCCCTTCTCTCCTCACTCGCTTCGGTTCACCAGCTGGACGGGATGTAGTGAGGAGAAGAAGGAATGAGAATCGTGACGTGACCTGCCCCGTCAGCCTCGTCGGCCGTGTTCAATCGCTATCAGTTTTCAAAAAATACGGCGATCGCCCAGCTTAGTTGCTGTATGAGTGATGTTTTGGGGTTTGGCAGCGTCCCGCCTATCAGTCCACAGCATTGTTTTGTAAACTCAAAATATTTTTTTTAATTAGTGTTTTAGTTTTGGGAACCTAGGACACTGCCCACTTTTTATAGACATTTTTGGACGTATTTCGGTGCCTACGAAAGAACTGAAGAAACCGAAACTGAACTATCTCCATTCTTATTTCTGGGCCTCCAAAATCGGGTGTGAGGTAGTTGACTGACGTCAAGTGTGAACAGTCGGTATCGGTAGCATTTAGGAGATCGAGACTCTGGTTACTGCGGTGGGTTAGTAGCAGCGTGGCGGCGCGGTCGTTTCTTAGCACCGTCAACATGATCGACAATGCCGCTCTCGCGAGCGAGTTCCGGCTCCCTGTTCAGTGACCTAACACCAACGGAACGGGAGTACGTGCAACCATAGCTCACCCGAACAATCACCTGGGTCTTCAGTCGACCGTTTGAAGAGCCATCTACAGCGCACAAATTTGGCATGACTACCGCTTTGCAGAACCCTTCGAGTGTCGTGTTCCCTTAGCAAACACGGCACCGGCCATCTGAAACCAAAACCAAACGCCTTCCACTTCGTCCCGCGCTGCGTTCTCTTTTTGTTTATACCGTTTGCCCATTGTTGCCTCTTGCCACGCTTCAGCTGTCCAGCGTAGCAAAGGAAAAAATACGAATATGCTTGCTATCTACCGTTTAGTAATCATTATGGGTCCAACGTAGTACTTGACGCCATGGTTATTCCGGGCGGAAATTGTGGACACTATTAATAAAAATCGCCAGACCAAAACGTGACTGAGGGCGTCTCGTCTCGATGAATCGCTGAAGCGTCTCTTGTGACGTCGCGCTTCTTGGCCCCGCATCGGTCACGTGGAGTCCCGGCTTCTCCTCTGGCTTCTCCCCACCACTCTAGGGCGCCGCCGCAATTGATCCCGGTGCGATCGACGGCGCGACTGTTTAGTTGATTTGCGCTGCACACAAGCGCCGGTTTCGACAGAAATTTGGAGCAACATTGCTCCGGGGAAGTACCTTGAACCTGGAGTTCAATCGCCGGGAAAATATCCGAAATTGCCGTCATTGTCCCTTTAAATCCGGCGGCAGCCAAGGCTATGCTGATACAACGTCGTCTGCCACTTGCGCACGGGTTGCGGGACGTCAGGAGTGACACCGAGCTCTGATTGGCTGGGGTTGGAAAAGTAGTGGCGTAGACGCTATATTTCTTTTTTTATCAATCAGCCAATAAGGCGAGCTCCGGCGTCGCCATGACATCATCGCAGCCCCCTCCCCCCGCAAGCAAGCAGACGAACTTTCGCTCCGCAGATGCAGGCCGATGGAGCCAGTCAAGCAGCTCCAAAGGAGTACCATCATGGCGCTCGGCCTGCGTCCTTGTGCGTTTGCTATCAGCGCTAAAACTTCAATCTGCGCTGCCGAATATACTGCGTGATGCTTGCCTATGCTATGTCACGTAATTGGTCTTAGCCGATAATTAACAGCATGCGAGACGACGAGCTGCCGTGAGCGATCCCCCTTTTTGTCCTGCCATTTGCTTGGATCCGCTCTGATTGTATAGACCGTTGGATGCGGCCGGACGGAGCGCGGGACGGATAAATACAACCACCCAAATTTTCTCTGCAAGCTGGAGCGGTGACATACGTATTGCGGGCGCGCCTTCCAGACTTGACGACCTGGAACAATTCCCTAACAATATTTTATTCGAGAATAGCCATAGTTGCTGCAACATAAGAACTAAATGAAAGTTAGAGGAGAACGCTTAAGCTTCACCTTTAAGAGGTGACGCCACACAGGCAAGCGGCAAGACACCGAAACCCCCGCCTCGTCTAAGCCGTTGCAGCGTGTCTGCGTGGCCTAAGCGGTATGCGTGTCTGGCTCACAAGCGAAGGGTCGTTGCCACCCCCCTAAAATCCTTCAATTTGTTTTCCTTTAGGGCAAAATGGAAGTCACTGCTGTCAAAATGATATCGTTTGAGACACGCGCGAAGTAATGTGGCTGTGGCGCCGCGAACCTATCAATCAATCAAAATTTTCCCGTTCCGCCACCGACATGCCGACGCCGGCTTTTTCTGCGATACGAGTGCCTTAAAGTCATCATCATAAAAAATTCTGGCATCCTTAAACGTATACAAGACTCAGCACCACGACCTGTAGCTTTTCTGGAAGCGCCGCTAAAGGTCACTCGGCATGAAAGCGCCCTATTTTTTTATGACGTACTTCAGGAATTGAACAGTATCCATCCGCGCAAACACCTCCATAGCTGAACAAAGCCGCAGCGCTGAATCGTCGACGTCCCCAAAAAGAAGGCCGACACGCGGCGCAGATTAGACGCCGAAGTGCTTCGCTCAGCATTTTGGCCAAAACTCTTGTCCTCAACTGGATCTCAACACGAGGATCCCGCAGCAGCGTCCCACCTCAGAGCTGCAGATTTTTTTAAAGCAAATTTTGTTTCCATTAGATGACCGCGGAATTCGCTTGTTTCACCATTTTGTGGCAGCCATGGGTGGCATGCAGTTTGTCAGAAATTTCCTCGAGCAACAGTTCCCCCAAAATTTTTAGGCTTAGTGGCAAACAAAAGGCGTCCTCGGCCGCCGCGCGACAGCCCAGACGTTCTCCCAAAAGTGCTGCGTGAACAAGTCAGGGGCATGCAGTAGGACGTTAGTCTGTTATGTCCCGGTACATGCCACGTAAGAGTTTGCTGGAAGGGCAGAGACGTGTCAAAAATTCGCCGAAGTGCTGCAGAAGCAGGCAACAGAACGAGATTCAGGGGTGGGGGTCGAGGGGATATTTAGTTGCAGCGTGTAGTTGGTCAGCCATTTAAAGTCATGCGACTCAGTCACTCGGTAGATGAGCAATTTAGCCAGTGCAGTGCCAGCCTTACGCCCAGCCTGCGGTCTTTAACGTGCACCACGCAGTAGTGATGGCACGACCGTCACGCCGGTACGATGCTCAACCCAGATCGAAACGGGCAGGGGTGGATCGAGCCCAGGATCCCTGCAGTTCTGCAGCGCGAGCTTTCGCTCCACGTGCTCCGAGCTGGTGTGCGCTGGCCCACTCGGGCCACCGATCCCCCTTCTTCAGGAAACATTTAAAGTGTGTCCTTCAGGGATGTTTGCTCAAATATAACTTAAAGCGTTGAGATGCTTCGTCTTTAAAAAGCTTTCTTCTGAGGAAGTTGATGTCATTCACAATCCATGGAGGATCCCTCATCTTCAGTAGAAAATTCAAGAGAGGAATTTTCAGCAGCTGAAGTTTGCTGCCTATAGATGTCACTGATACTCTGATCGACATTTCTAAAATTCTTTTGTTAAAGGTCTTATCTGCATTTTATTTTTACTAAGACATCAGTCGATCATTTCATGTGAATGACAGGGACTCACATGAATGCACCAACTTTCGCTTTGCAGCAGACGCACTCGAGTTGTTGGTAAGCAGGCTAAAGATAAGGCGATTGAATGGTATGGCTGAATGGTTCACACTTTAAAGTGATTGGGTCATCATAACGAAGGCAAAAAAATATACATATAATACTCTTCGACATTTGTTTTTATAGTAATGAGCAGCTGAAGAAACGAAAGCGTGGTGTGGTGAGCCCCTAAACATTTTATTATTGCCCTACGAGTTACTGCCTGTTAAGAAAGCTGATTGATTGATTGCCTGATTGAAGAACAAATTACAGAGCAAGAGCCGAGAGCATAAAAGTCCACGCCTTCCGCTTCTTAAGCCGTCAGTATCGCCATACATTTTGCAAGGAATGTTACTCATTAGCGTGTTTGTGATAGAAATTTAAGCATCAATTGTTTTGTCCAGAGAATAGGGCGTGGAAATTGCTGGATCCTCGAAAGGTCACTTCTATGCCCATTTCCCTCCTCGATTCGCGGTGTCAATAGGTTGTATAGGCTGACTGATCTTGAGAACTTGTATTAGCTGTCTCGACTGAAAGTCGAGTGGACTCTGAAGAACTAAAGGCGTGGTGAAAGTCAGGCTACTGCAAATGAATTATTCTGCGTGGATTTAAATATTTCTTGAAGGGACCCATGAAACGATTCTGGAAATCGAATCTCATCCACCGGGCGTCGTAAAAGGTGTGAAAAGAAGCACAAAAACACAAAAATAGGGAGCCAAAAAAATTCTTTGCTATAGAACTTTTAAAAGAAAACCGGACTCTTTTGCGCCTTCTTTCCTTCGAAAGCTCTCTGCCTGTTCACTGATATGCATCCGCGGAACTGCAGCACGTCAGCCGAATCCACGTCGCCTATTGGGTAAGAGCCTACCTCACCAGCACCGCGATCATAAACAATAAATAGCCGGCAAATGTTTCCTAAGAGTTTTGTTAAATAATATTCAGATCCACATTTTGTAGCATAATTAGAGATGTGTGGCGAAAATTGCCAAATTTGATAATGCTGAGAGCCAAGCGCCATCTATCGTGTGGTAAACGAAGCTGAGAGCCAGCTCCGGAGCTGTCCCGCTGTCCTTTTTACGATCAAATCAGCATGGCCGACAGCGTCGCTTGGTCACCGTGGTACGACGACCAACGAACGTTTATTTTTTACGTGTTCTTCTCGCGCGTCCCGACTTCAAGCAGCAAGAAAAAAGTACTTGAAACGGACCACGACGAACAAGAGCGCTGGATCCGCAAACACCCGAGACAAGCTGAAACGGCAACTTTGGCAGATAGGCCTAGCAGCCATTCCGCAGCGTTGCTTCGACGGTACTTGACCAAGACAGTGACCACGACCGGCTGGCGTGCTGAATGGAATATGCCCGCGCGACCCTTGTGGACCCTTTCCATATTATAGTTTGATCGCCGACCTCAATTTTAGATTAAGAGGTGAGGTCAATCTCTTCCCTTTGTCATTTCCTTGTTTTCCGAGGCAGTGTTGACGAACACTGTCGTCGAAAAGGGACTTTCGTCGATTCTTTCTTGTTTTGTGTGATATAGAGCTCGAATAAACGCCGTATGGATTACCTTCGTAACACGGTATGTACACTTTGTTATTAGTTTGCCATTTTTATTCTGACACGACTGCATGTCACTGTCGAGCTATAACAGTTCGTGGGAGCTACGTGCAATGCCGGTCCAACCTTCCTTTGCAGAGTGTCAAGTCAGTATCGAGTTGCAATCGTAAAATATCGGTCCCGAAGCGCTTACCAACAGCGTAAATACAGCACTTCCATCAAACGCGCGCGAACACTCCGAGTGTGAACAGGTATTTACGTGGCTCTTGCTGACTTACTGTCCTCGAGGCAGCGAAAAAACGCCGCGCCAATTTGTTTCTATCTACGTCGCTTTGCAAACGACTGACACGGGCCGCCTTTTACCAACAATGACAGTTGGGTTGACTTCTGGAGTCATCGACGGAAGACTCGCCGCACTTCCCAACAGGCATACCGGCGTATGGGACTAGTCCCATGCTGTCGCTGTAGCGAAAAATATCTCATTGAATTTCGCTCAGCTGCGATGTGTCCACGGCAATCGCGGCGATGAAGGGCGCCAATGCAGAAAATACGTCGGTGACATCAGCGCCATCAGCGCAGTAAAACCTACCGGCGCACCCCCAATTCGCCGCCGCTGACGCTTCCATTCTACAGCCGAGAGAACTTCCGGTTCCTGTCCCAGCGTACGTCACGACCGTCAAAATTACGCCGCAACTTGTTTTGCGGTCAGTGGGAGAGAAAGAAAAAGTCGATATTTCATTATTTTTTTGTGTAGAAGTTAATGAACCGAGACGAAAACGGATGCCTGTTCGGCATTCAGTGAACGTTGAAGGTTTAATGTAAAAGTTATCTGGCAAAAGTAAAAAGGTCATTTCATTTGTGTCCCTTTAATATTTTCGATGTGCTAGTTTCGAAAATATTTCACGAGCTTGCAGAAGCTTTGCGCCTCAAAAACGACAAGCATGTGTGAGAAGAAAGTATACCCTGGAGAGACTTATTTGTGCCATCAAAATTTTGACGATGCTTTTTTTTTTTTTGTCACGAAATTTTCAAAATTTTGTTTTCTCGCAAATATTTAACTTGGCTACAATACGTTGAAAGGAATTTAAGCCCAACTACCCAAAAGATTAAATCTATCGACACCCATACATGCTTCCATATCCTCGCATTGCAATGCACTAAGTGCGTACTTCCGATCGCCAAGCTGGGCATGAGAAAAAGAAGCGGATAGGAAAAAAATGTATGGCTGTCATTGTAGGCATGAAGGGACTAATACGCATATAAGAAATAACCAAGATGATATTGTCTCATTTAAAAGATATTTTTATTTTGAACGTAGACTTGTACGAAGATACTTGTACGCCAGTAACTACTATCATCTTCTCCTTGCTGTCTTTACTGTTTCTGCTTTAAATCGATTATATTTGATGTATTTCGTGGTATGTCTTGATTTTCTTGCTTTTTGTGGTACGGTGGGTGCACCTCGCAGATGGCCGCATAGCTGTTAAAGGAACATGAGGATTATGATTTTTTTTCCTTCTTCTTATGGTTGGCTATTGCCTGATATGCGCTGTCAATATTTTACGAAAAATCCCGCAAAGCCGGACGTGCGGGCCACTCGTACGACTCCCGACATCATCTTGACAAACTCACCGCCGGTCTCCAAAGAAAGAATGGTTACAACTAAATGTGGTCTCAATGAAATGGTTATACTCCTTCGACCATGCATAAGTGGCATAAGATTGAAAGTGGATATACTCACCGAGTGCAGCCGTAGGGAGACGCCATGCCTGGCCGATGGATACCCAGCCATCGGTACATGGTCCTTCCCGAGCACCATGCCACCAGTAGCCAGAACAGGGCGCCCAGGTCCGGACCCAGGCCAGCCGCACCGGAAGGGTTCCCAGCGGATGGTCCCGTCCAGGCCGGAGGAGCCCCACAGAGTTCCCCGACACCTCCCAGGAGAAAGTCCGTTGCCGACGATCTGCTGCGGACTGGAACAACCAGATTTGACCTCTGCGCAAACCAGGCTGATGTCTCCGCACGCTGGAAGCGCTAAGCTTAGCGGGACTGATTGCCATAGCGGTTGCCGCTCCGAGGCCCTGGCACCGCGCGACTCTGGCGCCCGAAGAAGCGACCCCTCCGCCAGCTTTCAGTGCTGGCGGCTGCGGCCAGTGGCGGGCCACGGCCCTGCACTTGCGCGGATGCACGTAGGCTGTGTTCTGCAGGGATATGGGGAGGGAGGCCTGCACGGGGCCTGCTACACCAAGGTGCCGGTCCGCTTCGGCCCTTGAGGAGCGGGATGGCGAGTTCTCTCCAGGGTTTGCATGTGTCCTTCATTGCCTCCGGACCGTCGACCGAACCTCCGAATTCCTGATGCGAGATAAGGAAGCCTCTTCGTTGCCGAGAATGTAACACCGCCGCACGACGTATGAACGAGCACTACCCGGCGGCTAAAGAAGAACAAAAAATTCACAAAAGGCCCTCTTGACTTTTGCGATCGAGTCTCGGGTGGCGAAGATGGGTCTTAAGAGGAAACACGTGTAGGTTAGGAGAGAACCGCGGTCGACCTTTGCAGATACATTGGGCAACATCTTCAACGCGGTGCTTGCCTGCGGTCGTGTTGTCTTAGCAGAAAAACGAAGGCACACTCGACGCGGCTTCCACGGAAGAGGGTCACAACGAGGCTGGGCAACTCCAAGTACACGGTTCGGAAGCGGAGGGGCCCCGGAGAGGCCGACGTGCGCGCACACTCACTCGAGCACATACACGGAGGCTCTTGACGTTGCGCTAGCGCCACTCTAGTACCACTCGAGTGGTTCGTGAGTATGCGCGGCGACGAGAAGAGGACGACGGACTGAGTCGAGGCCCGCGCGCAAGCAAAACTCCCGAGAGCGTTGCGGAAATCCGGGCAGCGCCGGACAAAACCGACGGGACTTCTTGTTTTCTTTTTTTTTTTTTTCGAGAAACAGGGGAGTCAGTCCAGGCAGCGAGAGAGAGACAGGCGGAGAGGGGCCCGGCGAAGATCCTCCCCCGTGCAGAGCTTGCTCGCTCCAACAGCGAGCGACTGATGCTAATTACCGGCTCGGCTGAACACCTACTCTCGGAGAGCGAGGAGCCCCCACTGTCCTGCATATTTTTGTGCGCCGAAAAATCTCCACTCGAACCCCACTCCACGCCGTCACCCCACCCCTACTGGCCAGCTTGGCGTTCATCTAATAACACCCCCACTTTTCGGGCCCGAAAAAGCGAAGCAGCAGAGGCAGGCGCTCTCTCGTGGCCACGTCAATTGGCCCGTCTCAAGGGAGCTCCCCCCATTGGTTCATCGACTCGCAGGGCTCTCCACCAACGGGGGTGACGCTCCCCCCACCCTTAGAACTTCTGAGTGAGTAGGGCTCCAGAACGGCGAGGGTTTGTCGGATCGCATGCCGTAGCATGAGTCCCCCCCCACCCCCTTCTCCGCCTTTTTCAGCCCCCCCAGTCCCCCTCAGCCACCCTCCGTCCGGAATGGGTAATGATTTTTTCGGCAAGTGCCTCCGGCCCCGCCGCGCCGCGCGCGGATTTCTTTCGGACATAGGACAGCTCGAGGTCCGGAGACTGGGAGAACCACGGAACTCTGTATTCAAAACAGGAGCTGGCAAATCAATTCATGACCGCTTTCTTTTTTTTGATCAGCTCCCCTCCCTCTATCCCCTCTTTGGTGCCGGAGAGAAGTTGCACCGGCGGAGCTTTCTGCCGGGATCGGCCCAAGCATGTGATTCTCGTCACCCGCCAGCCACCGTACAGCCACCGTAGCGGCCGTCGCCAGCCCCTCCCTTCCCCGAGGAAAACCAAGGGCCTCGATCGCCACCCTCGTCGTCGACAGCTGGCGCGGCAAAATGTGGGAGTGAGTGTCAGCACGACACCGTGGCTTTTGAAACAAAGTCTTCCCCTTGAGCAGAAGGCGGCGCACATTGGGGACGACTGAAGGAGAGGGACCGCGTTGAGAGGCGCGAGCGCGCCAGAGTCGCGCCGGATGCACCAATGGCAAAGCCCGGAGTTTCCGACAATTTGCCATTGAACGCGCGATGGATCCCAGGTGTTGGCACGACTGCCGTTGTCCTCGTGCGTCGGGGAGCTTCGCAACGAACGACGAGCCCCCGAGCGACAAAGTCCAAGCTCCAGTTCTGGAGGCTCGAGAAAGAAGGATGCTGACTAGGAGTACCCTTGGAGGGTCCTCCTGATGCCACTCTTGGGCCTGCTAATACCGTGAGTCGAGGATCCCGCACTCGGGGAGCCGTCCTCTGCGCTGCTGCTGAACGGTGGAGGACCGGCTCTCCCCTCTTGGAAGGGACTCCCGCGACTATGCCCTCCTGATGATGAGAGTGCCGCTTAGATCAGATTACATATTTCCTCGATTGACTCTCAGTTACTTTGGGAGGCCATTGAGACGGGAGCGGAGTGACGCGAGAACGGACTTTTTTTTAAATATTATATTTTGAGATCTGCATGCATCTAGAGGGAATACAAAGACGAGTTTTTTCTTGTTGAGAATTGCTTTCAAAACTTATTTGGGGTATCATGCTCTACTTTGAAGCAACTAATGGCATGCAATTATAAGACCAATAAAATTATATAGGGGAAGATACTGCCAGTTGTACGTTAAGCACTACTGCGATCAGAAAAAAAATTCAACACACCTTTACTTCAGAAAATATTTTATCTTTGGTTACAGCCCTTTTCTTGAAGTAACAAATATAACATTTCTAGTACAAATCGTGGATGAGGCTTAAGTTCGACTAAGATACTAACATAGAATAGCAAGCATGTAATTGAGTTTAGTTTACTTTAAAGTATTTTGCTAAAGCCTGTCGCTCCTATCCGAGGAAGGCGCCTAACTCACGAGAAAGTTGGAAGCACAATGCTATTATCCAAGATGTAATCTGCACGGGAACAGTGAGCGTGCAACACGCCCTCTGTGTCCTCTTCAAGAACGAATGCCATCTAGCGGTTAAAATTAAAGCCTATCTGCCGACATGACTATAGAAATAGGGTAACATATACACGGGCAATCGTTCGCTTCTAGACATAATATAATTATTTTTTTCTGCTAGCCGTCCGCTCTTAAAGGGAAACTGACACCCCCCTCCCCCCCCCAAAAAAAGCAATTTTTATTGTTTTTTGCTTGGCGATTGTTTTAATGGCGTTAGAAGACTACCCAATCAGCATGATGCTACAGCGTCAAATATATTTTAATAGAATTAAAAAAAACGCAACTGCTCGAAACCGAAACCGAAACTGGACCTGGGAGTAAGAAGAAATCTAGAGGATAAAGTTACAATAAGTCAGCGGCTGGGCAATTTTTTCTTTCAATGGACGTATTTCCAGCTTTTAACCCCCCCCTAGAAAGTAGTATCATATATATATATATATATTTTTTTAGTATTGAGTATGTGCTTTTGATGACCCACGACTTTGATTATCTTTGGTGGTTGTGTCTAAACCATAGAAAACGGCAAGTGACTCACGGAGAAGAGAGCGAGTGCGACTCAAACCGGCGAGGTTTCGATCGGCGGTTTTCGGGTGGAAGAACGAATTCCCGAGCCACAAAGGGTGTTCCCCTGAGTAGGGCCCTCATATGTCACGCACAAACAAAAGCTGGCGAGCATGGATACCCTATCAGTGTCCCTTTCAATAATTGCAATTCCAATTGTCCAAACAGGCTGTGGAGTAGCACAGTCAGCTAAATAATCGTGCGATATCCGTAGGTAATATATATAGATTGACCTGCTTCAACAACTCGCTGACGAGCACTCGTCGTAAATGTGTGGTTCCTATTCGTGGTGACGTCTTGAATGCACCGAAATTTGTTCGTCCACCCGTCTGTCCGCGCACTTTCTCCGCTGAATATAGCGGGGAAATTGACATTCAGTACGTCACGATTTGACACCGCGATGTCACGTCACGTGACCACGTCGCGTGACCAGGTCGTGACGTCACTTTCCTCGCTACGAGTTATTAAGCATGCTCTCGTGCACTCCCTCAAACGACTGCTCTAAGTTCTTAAACAAATTCTGTGGCAATAGCCAATCAAATATTGCGTTCCATGCATTTACGGGCTTTATAGGTAAAAGCTTCTACGCGGTTTTTTCATCATCAGAACAGCCAGCTGAGTCGCCATTAACAATGTACCAAAATGGTCACACACCCTAGCCAAAATCAATGATCGAGGCTGTCACGCTAAATTCTGTATAGGATACTTTTTTCACATCTTTCAACCAGTTTGCTGGGCTGGGCCAAATCTGGGACCACTAGGGCCAGAAATTCCACTGATTTGGGGCTCCCCTCGTTCAGCTGCGATTGACAATGTCAGCCTGCTCGAGAGGCTTAGCGGGCGAAAACAATTGCCTGTCAGCATTCCGTCGATACAGGTGTGGGAACGTTCGCTTCAACTTTATTATCGAGATTGGGCATCGGGGCTTAATGAAGTACGTTTCGAGATACGTTTTGCTCATCTGTGTCGCCTTAATTGCGCACTTTCTTCACTATCTTCTCCTGATAGCACTTCATCGCGCCGATGACACTTTGGCGACGTAAGTGATTGCTCCACTTTCATTGCTGTTGCAGCACGTTTCCTTTTCTGACGCAACGTACGTAAGTCACCGAAAGCCAGCTAAGTGAGTGTGTGACGCCCAACAATTTCTATTGGGCATACTGTGCCGCTATTTGGTCCAAGTCCAAGTTAAAGTTAAAGTCAAATTCAGAAGTCAAATTCAAAGTCAAAGTCAAAGTCAAAAGTGAATTTCCAGCAAAACTCGATATTTTTAATATAGAAAAGTGCATCCAGAAAAGGTGACGCAAAGTTTCAGAAAAAATAAAGAAAAAGTGGCGTGAAATTATTAAATTTTAAATAAGCAAATCGATAATTCACCGATTCCAGCCAAAACGAGTGAGCCGACTCCTAACAGACACGGTGACCTCGAGTATACAACAATTCACCAGGCATCTTCGATACTCACATCAAGCAACATTTGCAGTTGCCATTCCTTGGCCTACAAGCCATTTCCTTGGCGTGTGACTGGATTCGAGGCTTCGCCGAACGCTGCGGCAGCCGTTATCGACCAGAGCTTGGCCGAGTTTACGCCAAGTGCCGTCTGGCCACCACGTGTCCTATAAATGCTCAAAGTGCGTGCCGGCCACAAACAACGGTGGACTCGGGTAATTTGCGCAGGAGACACTAGATTCCGCGCACAATTGAAAAAAGACTATTGATGACGACATCAATTAAGTTTTTGTTGGCTAGCTAAAGCCCGAAGCTAATAATTATCGATGAGAAGCCAGGTTGCAGGGGCCGCGAGTAGCATACGTTCGTCACGAAAACGATCGGTTGACAGTTTAAATGTGCTGCGATTCCATTTTTAGATTGCAGAATGCCACCAGCTGTCTTTGACCAATTTTTACCTTGTAGAGCATTCTTATGAGATGGCTGTTCGTAAGAGCACAAACTAAACGCAAAATAAATGAGCGAATAAAAAAAAAGTAGAATGTTGCTTCTTAAAGTAGTTTTCGCGTAAATGTATTTATATTTTATTGAATACTGTAAAGAACATTATTTTCGCGAGCTTCAGTATTTCTCAAACTTTGCAAAGTGTGAGTTTGACGCGCAGTTTGCCGGCAAAGAATTTCGTAATTTCGAGTGATATGCTATGTCTTTGCCGTGGTGTGATATATTCGCGTGTTGGATTATTTGCGAAATTATATATGTCGCGAAGTTCGCAAGAAATTATTACCTTGAAAAATTAAATTAAGTCGTTTCCTCTCTTGAAGAATAATGAATGAACGAATGAATGAACAATTGAATGGATGACCAAGTAATGCGTGTTCTTCGCGGCAATGGAACGTTTCACGCCATTACATCATAGATTGTTTTTACTAAGAAATTTTCTTACATAATTATTCAACAAGTACCGCCTCATTACTCAGCAGTCAAAACTATTCAAAAAATTTGAAAACAATTTTTGAAATGAAAAGTTTATTAAAAAAAGTTTCCCTAACAGTTTACATATGTTAAGCCTCGGTTGCCATTAAACTCATCAAGTTTCATTTACGACTGCAAGTTTGCGCTTATTTTTTTAATTTCCGACAATTGGTTAAGTTTTATTGTTGCTTCAACGTTTTGTTGCGAGGCATTAAATTAAAGCTCAAAATCAGGGGCTTCTGGCCTAAAACAATAAAAGTCGCGATTTTTAAAAGAAAGATATATAGCTAAACAACGAGGGAAAAATCCTAAGTGTGTTGTTACATAAAGCTCGTGATTTTTTGCGTTGTAACTCCGTCATGATCTGTTGCTTGCATCAACACACTTCATGTAAACGGTGCTGCTCTTGTGAATATCGACTATTATAATAGTATTAATAATATTATTATAGTGTAATGTTTATTGCGTGTTCAAGAACAGCCAGTGGCCTTTTTGTTGAAACACGAGGAGAACACTGAGACAACGAAATATAAACATGAGAGGGATATCAAGGCGTAAAAAGCCATAAAAAGCGACACGAAGACAATAGCGCAAAATAAGTGAAGACACATATTAATGCAGATAAATGCACATCCAATCAGTCCATAGAAGTAGATTCACTAATTTGCTCCAGAAACAACCATGGCAAAAAAAGAACATTATCAATTGCGTTACAATAGCCTTAATGACACACGAAGACCTGAAAAGCTGTCGTTGAATATGTCAAGTTTTTCGGCGAAGTCATTGCAGTTCAGTTGCATGCGGGCGACAGAGTTCAACATATATTGCCACAGGGGGATAAAATGCGCTACTAGACACAGAGCTGTAGTGTGGCACACGCAATGAAATAGATAATAAATTCTCAGGAGAGTCAATCTTGCCGTGTAAATATTTGAAGACAAATAAAATGTCAGCAGACAGCCTGCGGTGATAAAGTGATTGGATTTTGTAGAGGCTACAAACACTGGAATAACTGTATGGCTCGTTTCTCAAGTACAGGTAAATAAGAATGTAGGCGAATTTCTTTTGAACGAGGTCAAGTGAAGTTTCATTTGATCTCGCCAACCCGTTCCACACCACAGATGCATATTCCAAGCGGGATCGGCAAATAATTTTAAAGAGTGTAATGAATACAAAAGGCTGCAGGAATTTACTCGTTATACTGGCTTATCACTCCTAGCGTTTTCATAGCAGTAACAAATGTTCGCTCTACATGAGAGCGAAACTTTAGATTTGAGTCGAAATAAACACCCAGATCTCGAACTGCTTTCGTCCTCGCAATTCTCTCGGGCTCCTTTTCGTAGGGGAACATAATTTGTCCCGTATTGCGACTGTAGGTGACAACTTTCTTTTTTGTTCTATTGAACACTAAATTATGGACCGAGCGCCAGTATTCAATTCTTTCTTTATCTCTCTGCAGCCCTTGGCAGACCGCTCTCTGACTGAATTTCTCGAAATATCTTAATATCATTGGTACACTGACGAACGGATTAGTAGGATGGGCATGACTGTCCATTAATGACGAACAATATGAACAATAGGGGTACCAGAACTAAGCCCTGGGAAACACCAGAAGTGGCGTGACACGAAGAAGAGTATACACCCTCAATTCAACCTCTATTCTGGCGATCTCTTAGGTAACAACAAAACCAAACAAAGCAATGATTCCCTCACTACCACTCGCTGTAATTTGTTCAAGAGAAGATTATGGTCTACTAAATCGAATGCCTTGCTCAAGTCAAAATAAATCACATCAAGCTGACTGCGCTTACTCACAATGGGTCCAGCGATATTCATAAAACACGTTAAATTGGTTACTGTGTACCTGACCCGGCATAAAGCCGTGCTGACATGCGACAACGATGTTTAAAAATGTAAGACAAATATAAGTGTACCACAGCTTTAAAAACCTTCGGAAACGCACAAACGATACAGGTCGGTAGTTCGAGACCTCCTATTTTTTCCCAGATTCATAAACCAGTACAACGTTAGACGTTTTCCATAACTCTGGAAATACACCGCATTTTAGTGACCTCTTGAAGAGAGTTGCTAGAGTAGGTGCGAACAAATTCGCGTATAGTTTTAACAATGGGACCAGGAATATTGTCAGGACCCACATACATTGAATTACTGAGCTTCTTCATGGCAACCAGGACATCTGACATCGTATTACCGACCCCAGAATAAACCTCGAGGGAGATATCCACTCATCATAGACAATCTCGCTTACGGTATAGCATTTGTAAACGGAACTAAAAGAACTGCAAACGTGTTTGGCAATATTCACTGTGTGAATAAATCGCTCGCTTTGAACTAACGTTATTCTTGGACTTCTATTTTTGTTCAAACCTGCTATTTACGTAGCGCCAAACTTCATTCGGATTCCGCCATAGACTATGCTCCACATTGTCCGTGCACCTGTGCCGATCCACCTTGAGCAGAGCCTTGGTGCGTTTCCTTAATCGACTAAACTCCTCGTACCAAGCATACATATTCCACGGTAACAGCGCAGAGAGACAATCACACACCAGATACCTGTAAAGACAAGCACACGCGCTGTCTTTTCTGAGTTTCTGGTGTGTGATTATATATCTGCACTGTCACCGTAGAATATGGTTCACCAACTCGCCCAAGCATCCGTCCTATCAAGAGAGCATCCCTTTTGTAACATAGGTTTTGTGAGCGTAATTCTTCCTTTTGAGGCTCTTCACCAGCTCTGCTGAAAACCACGGGGGACACTTTTGTTGTGAGACCTTTTTTGAGGTATATATACTTCACCATGCCCCGTTCAACCACACCGATCATTGCGCGAACCTGTTCATTAATCTCATCAAGCCTCTTGAATGACGTTCCAATTAGCTTCTGTAGAGAAGTGGTATATTTATAATAATAATATTAATAATCATAATGTCTTTATTTTCAGTGCCCAAAAACAACTACAGCGCTCTTCTCTCGTGTTCTACATCAGTCAAAAAAAGAACACTTGTTACAATAAGATATTCATTCGACGAAAAAAGTTAGTGAGTAAATTACAAGGTTGTTCAATTGATGACGTGTACAATGACATAGATGTACAGAAATCGAGGTGAGGAGTGGATTATAACCGTTACAAAATGCAAGTATTAGCCCTAATTTCCGCTGTCTCAATTAAAGCCCCGAGTTATTATGAGTGCATGATCAAATTGTTTTTGCTTTCCAAAACTATTATTGATGTCGGGGATGTCAGTTGCTTGCCACATCATTTTACATACATAAAGATAGGTGTTTTATGCATTTGTAAGCTCATCTGCGTTCATATCGCCTGTGACTGTTCTAGTACAAAAGAACCCGTGATTCATTTCATCATAGAGGCGATTTTGTTTTCATAATACAATATGACACGAGAACACATCACGCACGGAAGAAATTATTGCTCGCGATTTTGCAGCTGTTCTCCGTATCTTTCTTGTGAAGCCTCCGCGTTCTAGATGCCTATAGAATAGTCGGACCATATAAAGTTCTGGCATCGGCATTGTTCTCTATAAATTGAATGGGCACACAAATATACAAGGTATTTGTGTACGTACCATGCGTAATGTGCCGTAGTAGTTTCCTGTTTTAGTAACCGCAGTAGAAATAAGTCGCACTAAGAAAAAAGTCATTTATTCTCAAAAATTATAAACCACCGCAGTTATAACGGACGGAAATCGGTTCACTTCTTTTGTTTTTTTCGGAATTCTAAACATCGCGAAAAAATAAAGCAACCTGGTGATCGTATTGAATTAATACACGGAAATAGCAAGCATCTCGACACTTCATAAAGATTCGTTTCTTCTTTTTTCAAAGATTGCTCGCAAGAATGTATTTAGACTAATCGCAACTCGAAAAGATTATAATTTATTACTTGCTTATCTAGGTGTGGTCGCGAAACGTAACAAAATATAAAGAAACAACTGAACATGTGGATGAACTTGTACTTCTGACAAAATTGATGGTACCAATGCATACCTTAACAGTCACGTATGCCATTATCTTTATTAATGAATACAGAACTGATCTTTTAAAAGCCATAGTTCTATCAACTCGCATCCTGAGACTTCTCAGTCAAAATTAAATAAATAAAGAAACACATTATACTTGTATTGAAGGAACATGCTCTTCTAACATCACTTACCGCTGCAATACATTTTCCACATGTCACTTATGACATGTCTGTGACATGTCTGTATGTATGGTGATGTCTGTATGCTTTAATTTTGTCAGGCTTTTCTAGGAGTCATCATTTTCTATCACCTTCTATTGAACCCAAATAATAAGTCCCAATGCCAGAAAAAAAATACTTCTATTTTTGCGAACGTTTTGAGAAAAAAAAATCCGCAGCAAACTCCAATCTCTAATGCTGTCGCTCTGGCTGCTATTTGCTCTCCGGCGTAATCCACAGGCACATTGCCACAGAAGGAACTTAGCGCAGCTCTCTCACTCTCTCCCATCTCCTTCTTTCTGCACTCTATAGAGGCATACCAACATTAGCACACTTCCTTGTTTCTACATCTCGGGCCAACCGAGCGTCGGTTTATCTGCATAAAGGAGTAGTGACCCAACGGTATCGTCCATTCGACGCTCTTCAGTCTCAAGAAGAGGTGGTCGAGAAAATGAGGGGGAATTACGGTCTCCGATAGGAACTGCTTGTTAAAGACTGTCCCGCATACCTCCCGCGAGCGAACGAATCTGTGAGTGCGTGCGTGAGTGTGTGTGTGCCGATGTGTAGACAAACAGAGATAAGAGATAAGGACCTGGAGGAGGACGGCATGTCTGGTGTTGTCTAGCGGCAGCTGAAGCAGCGTGCGTGAAGGAGCGAGTTGTGCGAACCACTAGAGCTCATTAAGCCCCCACAGAGCGGCACTCGCTGTTATCGGTGTTAGACTCATTGACAGCCTGATTATTCGCGTCCGTATGCTGAAAAAAGAAAAAAAAACTATACCGAGTTCGTGGACCGAGAGGAAAAACCAGGATTTTTCGGTCCGCGTGAATAAACTACGCATCGTAAGAATGCTGAAACTTCGTATGAATGTAAGGCTGGCGGTGGTGATAACATGCGAAAGTTTCGACAACTCTACGTTTGCCGGACTGAAAGATTAAAAAGAAAATATATATATAGATATATGTATACATATCTGTGTGGCGAAGTCCACTTACGCCAAACATGAGCCATACCAAAAATGGCCTTGTGAGCAATTGTAACAATTATTTCAATAAAGAAGAAGAAAAAAAAGAATGCCACCAAAAGGAAAATTATGTCGTTTTTCTTGCTGGCAAGATGTTTTTTTTTTACTGTATTAAATGCTAGAAGTGCCCTCGACATGTAATTTCTTGGTTCCATCAATATTGAGCTTAGGTGAACGTCGGCTCGTCGAGAATTTCGTTTTAGCTCTTGCATCTTTTGACTTAGGTGACGCTATCTTGTCAGACTGTCGGATTTTATCACCACCACAATAGCGTGAGATTCACACGAGAATTGCAGCTTTTTGCGTTGCGTGGTTACTATTTGCGGCCGTAAAGTCGGGTTTCATTTTCTCGAGGGAACCCGGTATTTTGACAATGCAGGTGGCGCTGGACGAGTTGGTGTGTGGTGAGACTTGTGAAGAGTTCCGTATCATGATGACGCGGGAACGGGACCGTTTTAGATGCGGAGCATCTCTTGCTCGGGTCTATGTCCCGCGGCCTTGTAGTCCGCACTCACACTACGCACGCGAAACTCTCCTCCTTCCCTCTCTCCAACAGCTGCGCGTTACTCTCTCCGCTCTCTCTCTCTACCAGCTGCGTGCACTGCGCGTGCGTTCGCTTCTACTCACACCGCGCGCGCACGCGCAACTCTCTTCCTCTAGTCTCCTCTCCTTCAAGTGTGAAAAAAATAACGCTGTGGCTAGCGTTACGTCCGGACGGAGCACTGGAAACGCTGTATACCTACCCCTCTCCCCCCGCCCTCCTCTCCCCCGTGAACCTAGGGAAGGCGTGAGATTTGTGACTGCAACTTGGGTTACGTCTGCGACGTGACGAAAAAATATAACGGCGAGCTGCGAGCGTTCCAAGTTTCTCTGCCGCGAGCCGCGACGAAGGCTCGCGTAGGGGGCGACGCTAGGGCAGTCGGTGGCGCCATCTCTCGACGTCAGCACGCAACTAGACTCTTTCCTCGGAACCAACACGATGCTCCGCATCACCCCATAATTCCCCTCGGGAAGATGGTGTAATTTTTATCTTTCGGTGCTGATTTTGAACTTATAGTTCATCATTTCCGAGTATTGTACAGGCTTGCTTATACCATAGAGTCCAATAGTTGTACTGCCGTTAAATAATGAAATATGTTGTTATTATGAACGAAATCGTTATGAATTCTTAGTTTGCATTTTTTTCCTCCGTGTGAGTTTACAAAAGAGTTGCACAAAAAAATGGGAAAAATATATAGTTCTAGTAACGCTTATATGTTTAGGGCGAGTTTCTAGAAGGTAAAACTCTTGGAACTTTAATTTTTGTTACTAGTCTTCAGAATGGATAGCCAAAGTTTTGTCCTACATTTGCGAAGTTGCAATATTGCGTGGAGATGATTTTGCCTCCGCGTACAGTTACTTTTTTTTTCTGACGTGGGGAAGTAGTCCTGATTTTGTAGAAAATGAAAAGGAGGTTGACTTATATTTTCTGCGCTCGTCATTGCCGTATAATTGGTTGGTCGCTTGCTTGCGTCGCCCTAAAACCTATTGTTTGTTACATCTCGACACAGGTCGTAGATGTCTGACTAGGCCATGCCTCCACGAGAAGCGCTTGGTTTCATTACACGAAAGCGTCCACCTTGTTTATGAAGTATTTTTTTCCTGAAGATCCTGAGTTTCTGGCAAATCTCTGAAACAAGTAACATAAATGTAAACCGCGACATCAACCAAGCAACATTCTACCAGCCCGTATTACAGATGCAATATGCCAAAACCCAAAGTTTTGGAAAACTAAACGCGAAGCTTTGGGCAATGATTATGGTATAAAGTACATTAAAGAGGGCAGCGCAACAGTATTTAGTGGGAAAGAATTTCACATCAGAAACTCTCCGTGCACTACCAATGGTACCCAAGTGCACCTTTACGCGACGACAAATCTCTAGGTGTCTTATTTTTTTTTCTGAGTAATGTCAGATGGCTGCCAGCCTCTTCTTTCAGCTCCGCCTCGCGAAACCTGATACGTGCTGTGGGAGCCCTAGTGCTAAGCATAGTCTCCCAGCGTGACTATATTTGAATGCTCCTCAATCGATCTGAACGCAAGCATTGAGCGTGAGCATCTCGGTTTGAGCTCGATTGATATTCTATGCTTCAAGAACCCCGTCAATCGTGGCTACGTGCCCTATCACTACAATGACGTGAATACCGAACCTTAACAATAAGAAGTTTTATGAAGATCGTTTTTGAAGGCCCAAGCTACCTCTACGGGCGCTACGCTTTGCAGCATGCATCGAAGTGGCGGTGCACGAGCCCCACTAGAAACAGCGTGGCCGGAAAGCAACGATCTACTAAAATCCTCTCTAATCGTCTGGAACTTCGGTGCGTGCGCTGGTCCTTGGTGACCGCGCTACGTTGGCAAGAGAAAACAAAAAGACATGCGCTTAATATTGTCAGGGGTGGTGATCAAAAGAACAATAATGAAAATCAAGCATCGAATAAAATTTAATGGGGCAGAACTTGGGCCCCAAACAAAAAAGGGAATAGGAGATAACAACAGAGCGTCAGGCGTCGAATTCAGCGCTAACAGCAGGATGGAACGCTGGGCAGAGACGCTGGCTGCGGCACGCGCGGGCCCCTTATGAACACGCGTGGGCTTCTGGAACACTCGGTAGTAGAAAGTTTTGCGCGTAAGAACACTCGGACCTCCGAACAGGCAACAGGGATTTCCTCTCTGAATTTGCAGAACACTAAATTGCAAGAACAAACAGAGGACTCGTCACTCTGCAGGAATCGAACAATGGCTCTTCACGTGCGCGAGGCAAGCACAGTAACCGTTAAGCGCGAGACACATGCGCGAAAATCCATCCGATCCGACGTCCGATCAACAGTGCGACTGCGCACAGTCAAAAAAATGTTTGGTCGCTTCCAGGCGACGGATCGGCGTCCGACGACGTCAACGCGCCAGATAGTTTCGCACGGCGGACGGATTGTCGGATGCGTCCGGCCAATGAGAGCGCAGCTAAGCGCGGACGTCATGATGACGTACCGTTTCTGGCAGGAACGGGCGACAGGAAGCCGGACGCGTGGATCCCGTTGACTCATCTCGAAAAGATGGCCCCGGCAAAGAATGCATGCGCTAGCGAGAGACAAATTTAGCTTTCGCCTGCGTGAAGCTAGACCGTCAATCTGGGACCAGAGATCCATGAAAGCGGACATCCGCTGGAGTCGCTGGATATACTGGGCGGAGCCGAACGGATCGTCGTGTCGCATTGCAAGCTCGGAAGCGTGTGCCTCAAACTGTCGCGCGTGCGGCGATTCGGGCGGCGTTCAGGACTGTCCGATCCGGATCGCCGGATCGGACGATCCTGCCGTCCATGAGTCTCGCGCGTTAGGCCACGGCCGCGCCGCCTACTTGGCCAGCTGCGCGCGCGGCAATATGATCGGTCGCGTGCAATGTTGTCACTTTTTCTGACTACGGGATGAGAGGGAACATTGGCCTGTTTTTCTAAATCGCTTCCTGCAATAGTCACTGCGCTGGAAGGAGAAGAATTCATCTTGCAGCCAAGCGGAAGTAACATCAATGCGGAGCGCACGATACCCAATTCACACGGCCTGCATATCCGCACATTTAAAAAGAAAATGAAGCGGTTCCGCATTTAAAAAGTGAAATATCTCCAGAGAATACAAAACTATACCAGATTAACGCCAGCGTGACGCGCTGAAGGCCCCTCTTCCTTTTCCGTTATGTCATACAGGCACGGAGATCACTATACCTGCGCAACACTAGCGTGAAATAGCTGCTGCGAGCAAAATGCGCATCACCACGCGCGGCGTAACTACAGAGTTCCCACCACTGACAGCAATGGCTGTCAATGTAGCCTACCCTCACATGTGTTTCAATTATATTTCGACAGTTCGGCTGATCGCCCCACATGGCCGTCGAAAGCGGTAGAAGTAGCGCGGCAGATAACGAAAAGAGAGGAGAGGCATCGGGTTTGCCGTGGCGAGATGCCACTTACTAAGCTCGCGCTGCCCTTCGGGGCCGCGTTTTCCGGGTCGGGCGGGAAAATACGTTCTCTGTCCTCGCAGCGCGTGCAAAGACGTTCAGGCTCCCCTAGGCCATGCTACCAGATCAGTCAGCAGTGGTTCGTCGTCGGTGAACTGCCAGGCCTTGTGAGTATAGAGGAGGCTATGGTCGACAGTTTATCTGAGTATCGCGAAGCACGCCGCAAAGCGCACGCGCGAGTACGCGAGTCTCTGGGTATCACGTCAGACTCCAGCAGCATCTTCGATTGTCAGATTGCCCTAATATGCCGGGTCAAATGCGCCTGACAACGGGCAGGACAAAATTACGCTGGGGAATTCTAACTCAAATTTTTAAGAACCTCTCAGCTTCTGTCCTTGTACCGTGGTTGGGCGAGCTACATACGCTCAATGCAACTGAATATTAATGACCACAACGACTTAGCCAAAGGTACCTTTATATAGCGTTGAATGGGGTATATATACGCAGAGCGAGCTGACAGTGCAAGATCAAATTGCACCGCCCAATAATCGCAACATCAGGCCGATTGCGCAGTTCAGATGTTAACTGAACTGCTGATCGACGGCTCCAGGGAGAAGAGCCGAGACAGGCCTAACAAGAGCTGGCGGAAGTAATATTTGCAGACGGCTAAGTCCGCGGATCGGCCTCGGCATGGCCTACTGGCCACGCGAGGCCTCTTGTAGTAGTATGCACGGGCCGGCAAAGGAGACGTCGACACTCCCGTGGGCGAGAGGGTGATGGAGGACCTCATAAGTCTCGGAGGACTCAACGAAGAACAGCGCGGCAAAGCCGCCGGAGTGCTAATCACGTTTACAAGCAGGGGCACTCTCTTCCGGGCAGATAAATGCGCTTCGAGGATGGCCTCTCTGGGTTCTGGACGAGTTGCACTGAGGGAATTTGAGGTTACAGCGAGTGGGTTTTTTGTTTTATTTTTATGTTGCAAGTGACTGGCTATGTTGTGTTGTTTGCTATATTTATGGGCAATGTTATCTGTGGGTTTCTGGCTAGGGTTCTGACTTGTTCTCAGTGCTACTGCGTCGGTTGGATGCAGTGTAGTGAAGATCTTATGAAGCCAAGCTGTTGGAAGTGTGGTGAATGAAGTTGAGACAGGAGAATTAACATATTATTTGCCAGTAGACTTCGAGAGCATAAGGGGAATAAAAGCATTATATTTAAAATATCAGAATGAGATTATTGAATCTAATGACCCTACATTTGTAGTGCTAGGTAATGTAGTTTTGTAGTGTTTTAATGATTATGCCTTGTTTTTTGCGAACATATTTGGAGTATAATAAAGATGTATAAAGACAGCTATTGTTACACTTTTGGGTGCAACTTGTTTTATGATGACTTCAAGGGAAAGACAAACATGGTACCATGTCACCCCAGGAGCGCTAAAAAAAAAACTATCTTCTTGATGTTCAAATAGACATGGGTTTTGTGGGTCATGGTTTTTGCTGAATTGCGCAATTCCTAGGGTTAATTTTTTTCAAGAATATATTGTTTGATTGATTATCCTGAGTAAATTAGCGGGGATAAAAAAGAATGTAAAAATTTCGACATACACGAACAAGATTTTGATTTTCGTTCTAGTTTTGGACAGCTTTTCATCAAAAAACTACTGTAGTGGTATAAATTGCCAGATGGAGTAATTAACTCCCAGTGGCAGCATTTTTATGCCCGCCAATATACCCTTCCAAAGTACACTGAAAAAATTAAATGTCTGAGTAACAATTTGCGCAAACAGAGTCGCAAACAGTTAAATATCGGCTCGACAGTACACACGGGCCAAATTTTCGGGAACTATTATTCCAGCTTCGCGTCGTCAGGTGCCGCCCGCCATACGTCTTCTATTTGTTCGACAAATACATTGCATCCGCGATTCTGATTCCCCACTCTGACCTAGTCTTTCGTCTTGGTTTATAAAGGGATTACTGCCATAACATGACATAGCACAGTCTGCGGAGCTTAGCTCCCATCATCGCACGCCTAAACGCAAGACAGCGCAGAAGACATTAATCGTGCCAATCAGCGTCAGTAAATCCGTCAAATCCGGAGGCTGCTCGCTGTCGAAAAACACGAAACGAAGAAATAATTCGTCACCCACCCTGTCAATTCGCAGCGACGCAGAGGCCGCGCTCCACCAGAGACGAATTGGGTTCGAACGAGTTGTGGCTGACACCACGATCCAAATCGATTGACTTTGAGGCCGGTCAGAAAGGAGCGTAGAGACGTAAAATTGCACTCCGTTGGGCTGCTGACAGCGCGGGTGAGAACGAAAATTGCCGAACCACAAAGTCATTCCTCATCACCTGACCGCACTCCGCGATACCAGAGCGGGAGCGTAATCACGCAGAAACAGAGACTAGCTCGCAGCTACGTCAGCTTGCGGCGAGCGGTGTATAGACCGTGTCCCGTCCATTTTCCTGGTCAGCCCGCAGGCGCTATCCCCACTCTCCCGTGGAACGGCGATGAGCAGCTCGTCTCATTGATACCGAACGTCTGGCCAAGCACACAATAGACGGGTTAATCATGGCGTCCGCGAATATTCCGGTCCTATATCGGTCGCAAATTAGGAGTCACACCTGCGAGAGGGTGTGCGTGGTCGGGACTCGCGCGGGGAAATTGCCGAATTGACGATCATGGAATGAACGACTCCCGTCAGCTGCAAGTTCTGCAATGACGAATACATTACTTTTTTCCCGATCAGCCATTTATTCGCGTCTGGGGAGAGAGGTCGTTGTAGAATCTCGTTTCGTTCGTAACGACGACTCTTTGTGCCACATTATTGTCGGAGTTGATTTATCTTAGAAGTTAACAAATGAATAAATATTCGCATTTTTGCTAGTTGAATCGAAACATTTCAGCTATACGTGTGTTTAAGACGTCGTCAGTCTGTCGTTGTGTATGATACATGCGTGTGGTAAAGCCGTTGTAACGGTTCCTTACATTTGTTCTGTTTCAAAATACTTCGCGCGGGCCGTGGGAAACTGAGACCCAGAGGCCCCTGAGCCGTATAAATAATCTCATTGTGGCAGAGCCGAAAATTGTCAGAATTTACAGTGGCGGTAAGGGATAAGATGCGAATGACTGATGATTTGACAACATACATCTGCGATGCATTGTTTATTTATGCAGACTTAAACACCGAGTGGTAAGCCCCCATGACTAGGTGGTCTAGAAGGATTACAATCGCAGCACTTCGCTCTAAGAAGCGCTATCCTTGCTTTCTTTAAAGAAATGCAAATAAACCAATGCGACAAATATTTCCATTCTCTAAAGGGCTAAGAACTTTTTTAACATTCGACTAGGGTTCCACCCTTTCACAGTACTTAGTAGTACTCTTCTAAAGAATACGCAATGCCAGTATATTCTGCAGGGGAGTTGCCTACAAATTTAATCGTGAAATTTTACTATATGAATAATTTGTTGTTGGTGCAGGAGTGTGATTATGACAGCTATATTGGTTTCATTTAAATGGAAGGAAAATTTTGTGTTTGAGGGGAAACGTTCCAAATCTTTTAAATTTGACTCCAAAATCTGCATATTGAAATTATTTGTTTTGTTTAATTTACGTAAAAAATCATTGCAGGCTGCTGAGGGCTTTTCTGCGGGAGCGTGACCTAGCAGAAGTGTCTATGAAAGCTGTGCATCTAATTCTTGTTATGTATTTAAATGGGCAGAGAAAAGATGTCATATTGAGTTTATTCTCGTACAGTTCCTCTAGAGCCGTCTATACTGAGTTTTGGTCTTCTAGAGATTTTGACAGTTCGACAAATTACAGATGGCAAAAATCTGACAACCGAGACTACTTTCCGTCTGCCATTTTGTAAACTTGATCATGTGGAAATCTACCGGATTTAGAACAGAGAAGACGAAGAAGTAACGCCATTTTGCGTTATCGCTGTTTAGCGGGCAATGCTTCCGCCTGCTGGCCAAACTTCGGCAGGTTGTTCCTTCTCCTATTCTCCGAACAATAAGTTAGATGGTGTTTGTAATGATGATGGCGAAAGTTTGAAATATTGCGTTTGAAATTCCCAATACTGCCAACAGCATAGCATTGGAGCTTACATCACCTTTATTTCAGATGGGAAATCCTTTCGACGCATATCGACCGCAGGTCGACCGCTGCGACGTTGATCGCCACGTCGCCAATACCTGGCGTTTGAAATTGCGCGGGGCTCGAGGCCGCAATGGGCGGCCGAAACACTTTTTGATGTAAAACAATGACTGGTCGAAGGCTTTCGTGTTTTCCTTCGCGTTTAGTTATATCTTCGGGGAAAACGAATGCGATATCAGATTCGCGGAACAACTACTCTAGATTTAAATCTTCTATATCATTTTTTTGGTATTTCGTTTTTGGCAAGTGAGCGCAGTAGAAGTTTTCACATCGAGGTGCTGGTTGTAGTCTCTTGCTATTAATGCGCTCTTGCGCTAGTATGCCGAATTTTCAGTAGTTATAAACTTGAAGTGAGAGAACACTCTAGGGGCACCACACCAGAATGAAAGAGTTCTGACGCTCTATCTACGTGAAGTTTGCAAGCAGGGTAGCCCACGAAGTTGACATGGTATACAAAATTAATATTTGGATTGCGTATTTTCAAATTCTGAGTATTTTGTATTTCATGTTTAATACACATATGGAAGGTATTTACCGAATTTAAATCACTAAAACTTAGTATTTCAAATATTGCATCTGTCAAATTTTGCGCTGCTCTACCCAATGTCGGGATATGGCATTTCGCGAAGGGAGTGATATGCGAAATTTGCTGTGTCTTGATCAACAAATCAAGGAAAATAGTAAGATTACAACAGGAATAATTTTTGCCGAAGGGCGAAGTATTTATACATTGTAACACGTCGAATAACAGCAACTTCGTTCCAGGCCTGATGCATCACCGGCCTTTAAATTGTCTAGGCAATTGAACACATTGTTTTTTCCATGTTGAATCCGCTTAAGAAGTTATGACAACTTTTGGTTTATATTCGACATTCCCAGTTCAGCACTCAATTTTTGGTATACATAAACTCCACACTTTATTTGGGCAATTTAAATTTTTTTGTTTCGGGTTAAATTTGTCTTAGACTTTCGGAAATAAAAATGTATTCGAAAAAGTACTTGAAATAAAATACGCTCGTTGTAGTTTGTGTCTTGTATTTGAATACCTTTCCTTGAAGATGTAGTTAAAATTGTAATTTCAAATACATTTCTGTCGAAGTACTTTCTATTTGTATTTAACTACATTGTTTAAAGTATTTTACACATCCCTGTTTCCAACCACAAAATTCTCCTCGGAAATGTGAGCAAGTGCATCTTGCAAGACCTTCGAAGTTAGCGTGTAGGCAGACGCGCCTGGTTGTATGTGAGGGGGAACCGCATACTCCGTTTCACTGGGGCAAATTGAGCGCAACTAGAGCGTAGGCCTGTCTCGTTTTCTTGCGGGGTTGCGGTGACGACGTTGAGTTTGATTGGCTCTAATCCGAGCAGGTAGACCTTGAGCTACAACTTGAGGTCCACTGACTATTTTGATTAAGCAGAACTAATAGGAGCTCGGCGTCATTCTGACGTCACAGCATGCAGCTCTGCAAAAGAAGGAGACGAACTTGCTTTCCGCAGAGGATTCCCATAGCCCCAACAATGCATCTTCATCGGTACTGTTACTTAGCGGGTCGCCATCACGCATCATCATTACAAACGCAGGATCGGCCAGTGCGACTGGTTTAGTCGGTGATATCGCAAACAGATAAAAAACGACAAGCGCCGTGACGTTGCGACATTGGCACCGCTTGATTGGCTACAGCGGACGCTAGCGTCAGTTGCGGTCCGATTTTGGCGTCTGGTTCAATAGTCGGCGGGCGGATCTGCAGCACCCGCCGCCGGGCGGCAGCGTCTACTGTGCATTGCTGCGGGCCGATTCCGCGGCAGTAGATTAGCCGTGCGTAGTTCAGGCCTAAGGAGACGAGGCGTAGTCGGTATTGGTACTTTGCTCATATATCGCCGAAGTTTCAACGATGAACCTGGTTTGCACTTGGACCTGCGCGGGAACTGGGGGCCTGATTCTTTGCTCACAACACGGTTGTTTATGGCAAATACTGCTTGTAGATTTGGACGAAGGCCCATAAGCGCTGGCGCGTTTAGAGGGCGGTCGCTATAGCCTGCGTTTGCAATGCGCATAAAGATACCAAGAAAAAGAAAATCTACTCAGTATTCTTGCCATGAGATAACAATGCTTATTTGTAACTGTATATTGTTTTGAAAATTCGTCGTATTATTGGTTGGAAATATGAGATAAAAGTTGCCAGGATGTTCTTATTTTATTTTTGTTTTTGAGATGTACAGATGAATTTTCCCCCGCGGTTGCGCCACAAACGGTTCTATTTCGCAGACGAGCGCTATTGTTTTCCGTATTATCGTCTGTCTTTGTGAACTTGTTGTTGTATTGGAGGAAAGGCTTGCCTCGTTCGCTGTGCATCGTCGACGATATTGATGGCGAACAAAAATGCGTTGCACTGTTGAGGCATCGGGCTTCCGTATTCATCTGCTTGGCGGAGGCTGCGCATTGACGCAAGTTACTTTAGTCATGATTGCCGTTTCACCTTTATAACTATGGCTGTAAAGGGGAGCACGCAAACAAATTAATCAAATTTCGAGTTCTTCTAACATTCAAACGAGGGCTTGTAAACACGCCAACGGAGGTGACCGATGAAAAATTTCTGCTCGCCTGGGGATTTTTTAACGTGATATCGATATTTGCTACTTGGCGCTTCAGCAATTAAGCTCTGTCAGATTTGCAGGCACCATGTATTCAAAGCGCCATGTAACAAGTAATATCAAATTACATGGTATTGCCTTGGTATTTCATTGGGAATGTTCAAACACACCTGTCTTGTTTTTGTTGGTTTTGTTTGTAGTGATAGTGTGATGCTTGTTTTCTGGTGAATTAGTATTTCCTGTGTGACTGCAGTGCGCTCACAAATATTTCTTTGCTGAGTTGCATTATTCTTTTCTTTTAAAAGAATGTCACTGTCTCAGTAGTGCGGTGGAAAGAGCTTCATTGCCATGCCAGCAAACACATCTAAACCTGAAATTTTACAACATTTTGAACTGAAAAATAATTGACTATGGTTTTTAAAAAAAAAAGAATCAGTACGTGGACACTATTTTACAGAAATAACAAGTGTACTCTGAATGAAACTGTACTTGAAATTTAGGTGCAGTGGATCACGCGAGTTTTTGCTTACAATTTCAGCTGAAAAATTTGCATTATCTTCCGAATTTCGCAAGATTTCTTTTAATGTGTTCCAACATGTAATCCAGACTTAAGAGACAAAAAATTTCGACGCATCTCCGCGATAATCTTCGCTAGTAATAAATTTTTATTTGTTTACTTATTGTTGATTATGGTGAATATACATTATACTAATCTGAATGAGGCGATTATGTGATTGTACATAAGTACTAAATCCATGGATAGACACTAAGTTCAAGAATTCAAGAAGAGAAAGTAAATACCGATGAAATTTTCCATATTCTTCTGTTTCCGTATATAACTGTGAAGTTTAATAATATTCTGACGTTTTATCGAGCCAATTTAACTCAATATTGGGAGTTACCACACGAGGGTACATGCTTACCATATTTCGATTTAATACTCTGCATGATACTCAAAATAAATTAAGATCAAGTAAAAAAGACATAAGAAGATGAATGCACAATGAAAGAATAAGACAAAATTGACAGCTCCTAGCAGTTAGTTATTTATTCATATTACGATCGATTTGTTATTTGAAAGTGGATGTTTAATATGTATTTTGTTTCACTGGGGTACGAATCTACAGGCGTTTGATGTCTGAAGGCCAAATTATTGGTAGATTTTGAATCTCGTCGTTTTATTAATCCGTGATTAACCTAATGAGGCGCAGTAAGTTCCAAGAGCACCTGTCGTTAAGTCAGTCTTGTTTGTTTGGTGATATGATATGTATAAAACAAAACATTTCCAATGAATTAGTTATGTAAGTTTGTCATCATGCAAATTATTATAATATGGGATGAAAAAGTGATTAGTACTAAAGTGGGAAGAGCAACATCTTAATTTCAGCTACGGTGTTTTTATAAACAGTTTAGATATCTGCATTTCGTTCCCTACAAGATAGACGAAGGATTATCCTACATTTCAAATAAATTTATCCATAAACGCTTGCAGAAGCTTCTTGCCTAAAGTTAATACATACGCACAAATGCACAATACAGATATGTAATAATACTTCACACTGCACAAATATACTATATATATGCGCACACACACACGCAATAATAATATTTCATAGATGCTAAGAAATTCAACAGATTATTCTAAGTGTCTCCATATTTTTAAAATTTTACCCCAGCCGCTAAGGTTAATTTTTTGCACTAATATAATATCACTTTTGTTTTTTTCTATAGACTGCATATATATGAAATAAATCATTTATTCAGAACTAATGACCACCATGTATACAGCATTAAGTAGACCTTGCAAATTTGCCTGTTCCAGACAACGCGTTGCTAACTGGTGTCATTGATTGCGATAGACTCATAACAAGAGTGAGCTCTGTATTGCATAATATTTTAACAACAGTTGCAGTTCAGGGCAATAGATTAAATGATAACGTAACAAGCATATATGCTTTGGAATTTGACGAAAATAGCAAAAAAAAACCTTCGAATGTATGCCAGCTTACCCTAGAATTGATTTTCAGTCGGTAACCTGCGGTTAGATTCGCAAAAACTATATCAAATATACGCAGCACTTCGGAGTGTTTTATGGAAACATAATAATTTTTCGTGCGGGATATATAGCAACGGCTGAATGCAAAATCAGAATCTTAATTGAGAAGGTACGTATAACAAAACACAGTATATTCACCGTGAAGAACCTGCCATATTATTTTATAAGTAAGTAATTTTCGCCTGATACAAATCCAGAACATTAAAGTGCCTAATCTTTTCATCGAACTATTCAAAGAATGTACAGATAACTGCTTTTTGAGTTTACAAGGTAAAATCTAGAATGTAATTACATTGTCTGACTATGTAAAATAAGGGTAAGATTTGATATTGAGGTATGTGTAGTTGGGCAAATTATCGATGAGAGTAGCGCTGTAGCTAAACTGAGTCTTGGATTAGCATAGTCATTTGCGGGATAGATATTGTTTTCTTAGACTGCGCTTAAATTAGTAATTTGTTGAAGGTAGGTGATCTAACGATTTACTAAGAGATAAATCCTCGTCTAATGGGAGGCTAATAGAAATATAGCAAGTTGAAAATTACAAATACAACGGTATCTGGCACAAATTGGTGGTATCTGCATCTTTGCAAAAACAGGAAGAGGGCGACTTAATAAAGGCATTCCTTTCATTGATGACTTTGTTAGTCATTCGAAAGTGCAATGGTTGACGCCAGATGTAGATAGGTATGTATCTATTTTGTGTGTCGGTTAGTACTAACGAACCAGATGCACGGGTGCAAGTTAGATGAATGCGATGCGAAGAAAGTTACCGAAGCCTAGAGCCCATAAGGGACAAATTCAAACTATACCGGCACAACATTTCAAGTCCTTACTGTTGTCCCTGTTAGTGTCACACTGCCTACATCATACAGCCGCGTAACGAGCTCGCGAGATTCGCGCTTCGAATGCCGCTGCTAAGTTGAAGGAGTAGTGTCCTGCACGCGGCATGAAATCATGGAGATTGCTGTCTCGTGCTCTGCAGACTGTCTTTTGTGATGGCGTTATTCTGTCGGTTCAAATACGTATCTGCGGCAGAGTGAGAGCGACTGAGACATTCGGGTCATAGTCTTGTGATCCTCTTCCGTTGTTCACCGCTCTGCAGTATCGAAGTCGTTCACACTGCGGGATGTAACCAAAATAGTTAGTTTGCATCGACGCTTCAGCGTATATACCCACTTAGTAAGCATAGCCTGCACTGCCAGTGCGTTATCTAGCAGCACTTCACCGGGCTACTTCCTAAGTCTCTGTTCTCCTCTAGACCGACTTCAGCATGTTTATTTCGCGGCATCACGCGCCCTCAAATTTCAACTGTTTAGGTACAAGATATATACTTTCCTACAATGATATACGGCAGCTCTGAAGCAATGAATGACAGGGTGTATTGCCAAACTGCCATGTTTGATTCACCGTATCTGTACAGGTCGTACCTTCAGAATGCACCATTCGTATGGAGGCAACGTGACTTCAGGGATACCGTCTGAGTATAGAAGCAGCAATTGAACTTTCCCGGCAGAGGCGGCAGCAGAGTTCTGTGATCGGTCACTCAAATACGCAACACTTCATCAAGACGAACAGTCGCGGGATTAAAAAAATAATTGGCATTCATATTTGTCTTAAGCCCCGAACAAATCAAGTAAGATACTCCACCGGGAGGAATAATTAATACTGCTGTAGCAAATCCTGCGCCAGCCGTGTAATGCTCCACCAAATACATAAAGAGTACTGGAAGCAAGTATACACAGCATTCTGTGGTATTTGTAATGGATTAGTTGATAGAGGTGATGGCAATACCGTAGCAGCAGGTTCGTGGTACTCGTGTATCACAGGAGTGAGCGATATGTCTAATTTTGCGAAGGTAAATAACACATAGTGACTCCTAGAACAATTCGGCAACAATGCTAGTTGCGTAGGCCGCGGAAGTCTCGATTAATTTCCATCTTGTCGAAGTGCCAGGTTGTTTGTACCATATATTTCATGACAACCATCTTTAATGTACCACGATTTTCAGTCATTTAAGTGCGGGCACAAATACTCCATAAATACTGAAAGCTCACTATGTTGGTGTGGAATGAATCGTAGACCACGAAGAACTTTGAGAATGAGACTCCTTTAAGCATATGTAATAAATCTCTTTTTCGATTAGGTCATTACGTGGATGTCTCGTGATTAATTTCGAGTAGCATCTAAGTTTACGTTATGATGCATTCGTGCGGATATGCCGATAAAGAAGGTTTTGGAATACAACTGAAAAGAAAAACAAGAAAACTCCAAGGTAAATATTTCTGTTAGTTTCTGAATTAAATTAAGAGGCTCATATTCGATTTAATAACACAAAAATTCGTCTTAAATCAATCAGGTCGGCTAATTCTGGGGGAGACCGCCCTAGTGCTCCCTTTAATTCTGAAGGAATCGTGCGTCAGGGTCAACGACTGTTTTGATATTCAACGCCATCAGCACAATGCATTACCATCAAGGGCTATACGATAGAAGCCAATCTTTGGGCATCTAATTTGACCAGCCGCTTTTTTTATTTCATGTTTGAGTGTGCCATAAGTTCCTTACAGGAAGTGGGCAGCAATACAAAATCCCTGAAGATATTACTAATAATATATCTCTTTATAATTTCAAATGGCTTCTCTATAATAATTGAGTGCATATTTATAAGGTGAGCATTTATAATATAGTATTAATCAAATATCTAAATCTGCTCACGAAACAAGAAATTCATAGCATCCCGACAAAATATTACATGTAAATACTGCGAATACGGACTCTACAATGAATAACAAGTACAACTGTTTAGTTAAAGGGTAACTATGAAACATTTTGAAGGTGCTTTCATATTCTAGTATTGAAAAAGTTGAAAGAAATCTAAAATAAACAGTATTACCTGTTCTAAAGTGTAAAATCATTTGACAGTTGTTAGATAATCTTACCTTATAAAGATTAATTAACCGTTTAGTAGTATCCTTACCGTATTCAGCAAATTTAAGCATATTTTATGATTTTTTTACCGTGATTGAAAAAAGTGTTGTTGTTCCAAACTAATGATATGATTGACACCATATATTTATTCTTAGTTTCCTGAAGATAAGGTCGGCTTGGTAGCAGTACTCAAGAATAAAACTAACTCTTCTGTGATTTTTACTACATATACTCTATGAATCTGAAACATGAGAGCAATACGTCTCACCTATAGGCCGGTGACAGTCAAGAACGAGTGGGAAGCTCCTTCCAATTTTCCACAGCGGACTACCGGCGGGAGACCCGCCATCGTCTGCACCGCTGAAGTGAAAGGGGTGGGAGGAGCTTCCATTTCGTTCTTAATTTGTCACTGACTAGGTTTACTGTTGGTTGAATTTACTTCCGTTAAAGTTGTCAAATGATGCCCAACAAGTAGATTGGGCAAATCATTGTTTAAATTAAAATAATTTGTACCAAAATACGGTGATAGATAATAAGAACTTTCACAATACAAAATTCTTCTGTATACCCCAGAATCACTTTTGGTAGAATTGCCTCAAAATACATTACTTGTTTCCTCGTTATCAACAATAACAAAATCGTCCTCTTTGTCTTCATGGCCTCGTTAATAATGGACAACGCTTTAGATATGTAATAAATGCTCCAGCAGAGTAATGTCTTACTGGTGGCCCAGGTTATCATCCAAAGGGGAGGTCTGGTAGCTTGCTGCATGGACAGGTTAATGGGAACGTAGGTATAGCACCGCATCATCTGTCCCCGCAGAAGTGGATATTGACCAAGTCTCCATTTCGGCGTTAGAAAGTTGTGTATCTCGTCTCAGAAAGTGTCATTGTTGAACGTATCGATTGTTTCGTTGAAATCTCGGAAGGCTATTCTTCTCTAATGCTTAAAGAGCTTTGTCAGGGGATGCACTGGGATCTTCATGACATGGTAACGAGTACGGTCCCCACAAGTAGGGCTCGAAAATATGACGAGATGAAATGTCTTGGTTATCATCTTCTGAGACTTGTCCAACTGTTACTTGTTCACTATGGTTTCTTTCAAGTCATCGGAGATTCTCAACAGTAGGAGGCTGTAGTAAAATTTTGGTTTCTTTCACTGAAGGCCTAGTTGGTTTCTTCTGGATATAATTTTCAGTGGTAATTGGACCAGTTACAATATACAAAAAGTGTCTTGTACTCAGATCCTGATTCAGCATATTTATTGTAGTCTAGACCCAGCAATTTATATGGTATACTTAATGACGTATCGCAAGCATTGGCAAGGAAAGCAAGTGATCCTTCTGGAGCATGAGAAGTATTGCCTGACGGACGCCTTGTAGACGCAGTACACAGCATGCGCACACTCAGCATGGCGTAAACTAGATGGCCTCTTCACACGCTTGTTCCACGTCGAGAATAGACAGAAGTGACTCAGAGTATGCCGCATCAGGCACAGGGGATTTGCACTGCCGGAACATTGCGAAGCCCTGGTAGCCCCGCTGGCTACGGGAGGAACAGCCTGGAGGAAGAGCGATATCTCCGCACAACAATTCAGCACGCTTCTCTTCCGCTGCCTTGGGGCTGCCGCCGTCTCGGTGTTATCGCATCGAAAGGGGAACCTTATCAACCTCGAAGACCCAAGGATTACGGAGGCACGGATATGCACCGGCACTACCTTTGCACTACTCACGGGAATCTCTAGATCCGCCCTGCTCCTTCTCTTCTTGGCTATTGCGCATGACAGGGTTGTAACGTGATCGAAGCCCAGGCGGAGCTCTGTCTGCCCTGACAGCTGTGAGTTGTCTTGCCAGCTGATAAGATAGTACCCTAATTTGTTCTCATGGAGATAATGCAGTCGGGTCGGGGAGGAGTCTAATCACTCCTATCGGGGGGAGTAGCGCCGTCCTCATAGTTTCCTCCCAAAGGGCGGCCACGCTGCACTCTGTGCACTATGAGACTCAAGTTCAAGATTGCTGCCTGTAGAACTCCAAAACTTTACCCTAAGCCTGAGTGGGCAAGGAGTCAAAGGTTCTAATTGCCTTAATTGTTTCCATGTTAGACTCAGATTTTACATTTGCCTTAGCCTGAGCTCAAGGTCCAGGTTATGTCTCCGAGTATGCCCTCTTTAAGTGCACCTATCCGCGGCTAAGAATTAGAGTTAAAATGTGAGAATGTCCTGGTTGCCGCGCTTACTAAGATATACAAGTTTACTAAATAAATTTATAAATCAAATTGTTGATATTGGTGCGAATTTGCAGACGTCACAGCATTCAATGTTGCTTATGTTGCCTTTACCCGCCCCCTTATATGTTTATTTTTTTAGAATCCAAACATTCTAAATTTCCAGATAGCTATAAAGTATTGTTTTTTTCGTAGAATACGCCACAACATAAACAAATTTGATTAAAGAAACGAATGTTACGCACTGCGTGAACTTAAATAAAATAACTTATGCTATTAAATAGTGATGCTTTGTCTCTTTTGACCTCTTATTTACATAAATTAAAATATATGTTACAGCAATCACACATATTCAATTTGTTATTCTTTATATCATTAATTACGTGGCATGAGTTGTAATGAACAAAATCAAGAAATAAAGTGAATGATGTATAAGCGCATGTATAATGTATAAAATGAGTGTATACTGTATAATGTATAATCCGAATGAATCCATCCGTATTCTCACGGGGATCCACTCGTATCATCAGAAATTTATTGTTTATTTATTATTCAAAAAGTTGCTTAATCAGGCACTGTGAATAGTTATATCTTATTACAGCAATTTTAAACCTTTGAGGAGCATTAAGCATGCCAAATTCTCCATCACATTGCTAATTATGATTAAATCCAAAATCTCCACTCTAGTACTTTTGTTTTCAATACTTTTTTCTTGTTGAATATTGCCACTTGCATACAAACTGGTATTGCAACAGCGGCTACGACTTCGGTCAAAAATTTTCAGTGCATCCTATTGCCAAGTAATTTCCATACAAAAAAAGTCGCATTTTGACTTTTTCCTCGATTGCTCTCCACTTTTATCAGTTTTACTTCGAAACCCAATCTTAAATTGGGGGAAGACTCCAGCATTGAATACGTGCGAAAGCAATACCTCTTCTACTTGCTGGCAGGCAGGCGGGGTAGGTAACGTCTGTGCAAACATCACACTGCGATACTGACGCACAACATACACAATTCACACACAGCAAACATTTGGGTATAATTTTCCTATTGCTATATGGGTGAGCAAAACCGCTGAAACGCATGCGTCTCGCCTCCAGCTGGCCAGAGCAAATACGACAACTGTTCTGGACAATGGCCGCGGGAGGGCATCTAGGCTTGGCCACGTATTTTCCAGCTGCCGCCAAGCGTGAAGGTGGATTCACGGCATACCACCGCAGGTGTGTTGTAACGAAGAGGGAAGGGTGGGGAGATAGTTGCCAGAAGCAAGTGGGGGGGAAGGGGGAAGGGCGCTGAGTTGTTGTGTATTGGTAGAAGTTGACAGTCTCGGCTTGGGAAAATTCCACTGGAGGGACGGCGTGTTTGCCGTTGGAATTGTTCCTGACGGTAGGGCTGGTTCTGCCGGTCCTAATTTGTCAGTTTAGGGGTTTCAGCATGGGTCGCGTATTATCGGTCATCCGAGGTTTCAGATGTATCGCGTGGATGCAGATCTACTAAGTTTTTCCTAGAATGTTTGTTGTCAAGTTTGCGCTACTACATGAAAAGTGGTGTCTAGATGTAATGCACTATGAGGCCAGTTAATTATTCTTTATATTCGAGAGTCTAGAAATCGGAGGGTTTTCGTTGAGTTTGGGATGACATATTTCATTAATCAGTGATGCCAGTACACGCTGCATTAACGTACAAGAAACTCAGTAGTACCATTGACTGCATTTTCTAGTGAGAGATAATAGATTGTTCTGTAGTTCGCGTCTTCGGGCGGCTCATTCGACGTCCTGCGCACGGCTAAGCACCAGATACGGTTGCTTACTTTGTGCGACAGCAATGGTATCACGTCCATGGCAGGTCGGTACGTTAGAATAATGCGCCGCAGACTTTCTGACCAATTGTATAAGATAATAGCGAAAACACGGCTTCAAATAGAGACCGGGACGAGTATGATATCCATCAAGAATCCAATCCCATACTCGATCTTTCGATATCGCGCTTCCTCCGCATCTGTCAGGGATAATACAGTCAAATTCATTTCCGCACTGTACAGCAAGCAATTAAATGCCTATCAGACAAGAAGCTGCAAAGCACACCGCAAGAAAAATAAGAAAAAACAGGACAAGCAAGTGGTATAGTGGCGTTGAAGCTGTCACTTGCAGCAGCCAGCAAAGAAACGGTACGATATAAAGAAAAAGAAAATGGGGAAGAGGCGAGTGATGATTTATTGAAGACACAATGGTTGAATTGAGACACAATAAAATCTATTAGAGCGTTCTCTTCCACTTCAAATTCGGCAAACGGCCCGCCGCCCATATAGCCTTCGAAAACAGTCAAGACAATGAATAATGGCAGAACCAAAATACCTTCGGTGAACAAGAATAAATAACAAGAACAAGCAAAGGAAGTAAAATCCACCGTCCAGCAAAGCTGTCCAGTCACAGCGGCGGCTATCACGCATCCAGCGGGTGGGATTAGTAAGTAAACTCTGGATTCGGCGATGGTGGCCAGTAGCTTCGAAGCGGCTGGTAGGAGGACAGCGAGGTGCTGATCTGTCGTTGGGTCAGTTAAATCGCAGATTACTGTTTGTACTGCGTCATAAGGAGGTGGGGAAGCTGATGACTGACTGCCGACTGCTCTGTCTGTGCGCCTCCAGGATCGGCGGCTGCGACGGAGCGGGGGAGGTTAGCATGACGGCCTATTTTTTAGTTTGATTTGTAAAGGGTGTAATGCAGAGATGGCAGCCCAAGGGTTAAAGCCTAGTAAACTTTGAGCTTCTTATTGCAGTTTTTTAATGCGTTAGCATTAGAACGTTGTTTTGCTAAAACTCTAGTGAGCGCCGGAGAGGGAGAAGGAGTGGAAATCAGGGTGCGCGCGCGCCATCGGTCCGAGCACGCCTACTTCTTCTCAAGGCGCTGACAGATACCGCCGGGTTTCTCGTCAAAACAAATCTTCCGTTTTTCGTCACAGCGCGCAACTGGCGCGGGGCGAGAGTACATTTCCTCTAGATAACATATTAGCGTTACCGACAGGTCAGAGGCCAGTCTGGAAACGAGTTCTGCGTCAGCGCTCGTTGAGTCGCCGGAGCCGAACGTTGACGCAACCGTAGTGTAGCAAATTGTTCCAGCGTTGGCCGCTCATGACGCTGTCGATCTGCGCACTAAGGCTTTGTTATAGAGGAGGTGTTGCCGCGGCGCACGGTGGAATGCGGGCGTGGTCAGTTGCGCCGGTTGCAATTTCACTCAAGGCAGCGGAAATCCAGAGTTACCGACATGTGTGCGCAGTTTGGGTATCGCCGAATGCGGTTTATTCCGCGAGAACCATGAATGCGGTTCCTTCCACGAGCAGCGTGATGCGGCCTTTCCACGAGCGAAATGGATGACCATTGATTCAGCAGTGCCGATACTCTGACAGGCAGAGCAGCTAAAGTGAAAAAATTACAGGAACATACCCATCGGGGATTTTATGAAAATCCATTATCATGACTTGGGGAACACCACATACAAATCCGGAAAGTGTTGCTGACCTGTAACGAGGCAAAGAAACATAAATATAGAAAAAGCAAACGAGGAATTCAAAAGAAAAAATGTGAAGGGGTCAGCGTTAGCGTCTCCAAAATATGCGGCAATTTCCAAAAGGAATGCTAATGCATTCTAAAGAAGTCACTCACGAATCTTCCTTGCACCTTTTTCAGTAATATTGAAGATGCTTTTGAATATCAGGGATCAACTAACCGGAAGTATTTTGCCGGTGTCACGGGGAATGACAAAAAAGGTTGGGATTAATATTGCACTGAACGAGCTTAATTTCCGTGCTTTTGTATGAAACAATTGACGAAAAGATGCTAGAAAGTTTGTTTAACGCGCACTTTGATTGCATTGATTGGAACGAATACTATCGTCGCTGTAGGCCTATGAGCGCAGGCTGTGATACATTCGTAGTTTTTGAATGTTCATATGCTTAATATTTTTGAGTGCCATGAGTAGAACGATATTAATCCACTTTAAAGATGAATTGAGTGTGTAACGTCGGCTTCATCTATCGTCACATGAGAGTAGTGCGTTTTGTTCTAGGCATACATTAAACTTGTCGCTTAGTTAGTTTATAGTCACTTAAGATTATTTTGTCAAAGAGTATTCTGGAACTAGGTTCTGGTCTGAATTGTTCAATCAGTAGCCTACTTTCATAGATCGTGTTAATTCCACTGCAGAATCAAAGAACCCTTGACTCCGAGCATTCCACAAAAAAAATTGACGGACACTAATAATTTTGTATTTACATTAAATAATGTCGTTCAAAACGTAAAAGCATTTAGAGATTCAGAATTGTAGCTAATATACAAAATAATGTCAGGTTGTAGCTTGCATTTGCCTGCAGAAGTCTAAATAAGTAGGCGTTGCATGTCTTTTATGAAGACTTGTTTCCTTATTCCCGGCATATCTTCGTTGTCTCTTCAATGCGCCTTCGGGCACGTTGAGCATGTGATACCAGCACGCCGTTTCGTTCCTCCACTCTCGTTTGCCATTTCCTCCAGCGAGGCATTACTGCACATCGCGCATGCGCGCGATGAGGAGAGTTGAATGACATGATCATTTCACTGCTCAGGAGGCGGCAGACTCAAATGCTCACTGATTAAAATAAAAATTACAGTTTGACATGTTGACAAAAGACTGGCAAGCACAGAATCGTAGATAGGCCCTTGAAAGAAAGGGCTGTCTGAATGGCACCGCCTATCGAAGATTCGTATTTCCGGCACACGTATGAGGAAGGCCACGAGCGCGATTTGAGTCGCTGTTTCAGGGCGGCCTCTGATCAGTGACTCTGGATATTTGTCGGAGCATTGCCATTACCCAAAGGTTAGTTTAAATCTCGCCGGGGGACTGAAGTGATATGGTTCTCTGTATGCAATGTTTTTCGTTTGGGTCGGTCTTATTTACAAATGGCTGTCACAGCCAAACGTTACAAACTCCATGAAAATAAAGATGATAAACACACCTCTGCCAGAATCATGATATGAACGACAGCGAGCAAGCGAAAACGAGTCTACGACAACTTTTCAAACATCGCGCTCATTGTCGGCATATCGCGACTACGTACCGGTGGCCAATATCGAACGGCTCAGGGGCAGCAAGTTTTCCAGCACACAAAGCCGATCAAAGAGCTCACCAGTTATCAAGGCGCGCGAAAGAAAACAGGCGGTACTGAAGCGCGGCTCCACCATAGTACTGACGGCGAGAGCTCGCACAACTAATAAAAAGGCGTCGACAATGAAGAGGCCGAAGCGGAGCAAACATTTCGGCCTTGTCTGGGAAGCGGCGGCGCAGCCACCCTCTTCGCGACCGCAAATCGATGCTCGTACCTTCCGAAATTTCAGGCGGTACTGCCTATAATCTCTTTTGTTGAAGTGCCACTTAGAAAGGTGAGAGTTTTCAGTAGCAAATTGTCATCGAGAAGGGTGTATTCGTTTTTACCCCGTGGTTGCTGTTTATTTCCAGTGGGCCGTTACCGGTCACGAACAATACTGGACTATAGTTGTAGGTAATGTGGACAGTGTACACATCGTTTATAATAATGTCTCCTTATAAGGCGCTCCATGAGAGGAAACCCCGGTTTCAAAATTCCTTGCTCCGACAAAGGGGGCGAAGCATCTGCATGGGCATACGGTTCGGTAAATTTAGCGCCTTAGCGAGGCTTAAGCAGCGCGAGTTCGAGTTGACTAGGCTTACATTTTGAACTGCGTCTGGCAAAACTAGACTTAAGTATGACTATGATGCGTATTGCGCGGAGATTAAATAGTTGGCGGAGCAGAAGTGAAACATTTACCCAATCGGACTCTTCTAAAATCAGTGATGGTAGAGGCGAACGAATAAAATATTCGAATTATTGGAAGTAGTTATGTATACTAAATGTCAGTAATTATTGTCTAAGTTAAAATTTGAAGATGTTATTTTATACAATTACCTTTTCTCCAATCCATTGATTTTTTGTTTTGTCAGAGTGCCGCGCTACATTGTCTAAGAAGTAGGCTTCCATATGATCAAATTGTACGACGGCGGCTTACTTCATTAGGCAGGCAAAATTCAAAGTTAACGTTATCCTCTGACAATGACTCGCAAAGTTTCTGCCAGTGAGTATATGAATGTTAGTGAACAGCATGTTTTGATAAGTTTGAGCAGTCTTAAAGTAGGTTCTAGGGGCCCAAACTGACAGAGCCTGCTCAGCAAAAAATTCTATTTGGTACTTGAAATGTGTCACTTTCCTCGCTTAAATATTTGGCTAAGGGCGTCATAAACTCCTAACAAATATATTGGGTGATCGAAGATGGTGAAGAACTTGAAAATAAGCGCCTCCTGGTACCTTGTTTCAAAGTGGCAGTCACATTATTTTCTCCATTCATTTCTCCATCTCATCCATCCATTTATTCATTCATTCATTCATCCATTTTATTTAAAGGGAAATCCAAAGGGGCTCTAGAGTAGCAAATCACCGTCTCATATATGCCTCCAGGGATAACGAATATCGATATTATTTTCCTAAGTAGTTAGAGGTTTAAGAAAATCATTCTCAAATACTCCTGAAGGCCCTCCTTTCCACGTTGTTCCCCATTCTCGCGCATCCTTCAGCGACTACTACAAGGCACTCGCACCTTACAACTCTAAAAAAGGCAAGAAAGACGTCACGACTGGTGTCAGTGCGGGGATGGTAGTTTGCAATTGACCCTGCAAGTGATGACGTCACAACATATGTCTACCCAAACAAACTGTTGTTGTAGGCCGTTGTTATGGACAAACGCATATGGGTTCGATGTGAGATTAGAGAGTAAATAATTTTTTTTAAGCATTGTGACTCTTTAGTATATTTTACCATGAAGACTTTTTTTTATCATCTTAATACATGAAGTGATGACAAAAGTTCGTAATAAGCTAATAGTTTCACCGCTAGCAAGAAGATGTGTTGTTCAAGTGGGTTCAGTGCTCTGTTTTCTGAGGGAGAAGAATGACGGCGTTGTCATAGTTGGTGACGTTCGACGAAACTTCATTCGGGGTCAATCTCTGCGGGGATTTGGGAACCATATAATTCCGTGCATTGCTTTATCCACGCTCGAGGTGTAGTGCACGAGGGGAATGCCTTCCCGTGAAATTCGCTCAGTAATATATGAGAAGGGAAAACATACCAAAAGCTCGAAACGCAATGAAGACGACGACGTCAAGTGTATCTTGCGGGCTGCTACGGCGGGATACTGCTGCTTCAGTGTCGGTCGGTGAGAAACGCGAACAAGGGGAGCGCATGAGCTGACTATCGCTGAGTCACTCCAGTAACACCGAAAAAGTTTGGATGCACTACAGCAGTCTAACACATCGAAGGAGAAGCCATCTTCTGAAGCTCCCACTGGCTCAGGGTGGCAGTATCCAAGAAAACCTTGCACCCACCGTTCAAGGCTCTATCCCAGCCGATCAGCATCCGTAATCAAACGAAGTGTTCCCGTACATTAGTATTTTCGCAGATAGAAACTAATCGAGAAGAGTAAACAGAAATGTGTAACTTCAATCAGCGAACTTGCCTGTGGAAACAAAAGAAAAGATGCACGATGGCCGACGCAAGAGCGACGATGCGTCGGCGTGATCGATTGCGGAGTCGACAGTTACGCTCGGCCCTATTTACATATATCTGATGCCTGACCTAGAATGTCTGTTAGCAGCCAGGGCGAGATTGACTAGGCGAAAAGTCATTTTACCCATCCACTAGTAGAACTCGAATCTTATAGAGGCATGGAGAGCGATTCCTCCAGTCATAGCACTTGGGTCTATTTCAGAACCGAAGCTCAGACTTCTTCTAAGGCTTGTTGCAGGTGCGAAACACATCCATATTGCGAGTCTTCAAAAACAGTTTAGGGTTCCGAGCGTCTGTGTTAAAGTCAATTGCTCTTTCATTTCACGTACGTTAACTGCAAATCCTGAGAAAGGGGACTCTGTTACTCTTCATTTCCTTTGTCAGGGCATCATTTACTGCATGGGCCTACTTCTGGCGATGCCATAATACCGTTTGGCTTATAGATATGCACAGTCTTAAATGCCGTAGAACATCCAGTCCAAGACTGAGCGCCGGTTTAACGAGTTCACAGCAACAACAGTGGTCAAGGAGTCAACGCGTGCCCGGCTGCCCAAATGCATGTATGACTGAACCAATGTAAAGGAGCTCTGCGAATACTTTGTGAAACCTGACTTGCCAGTTACCAAAGAGAACGGTCGATTTCCATAGTGCTACCGCCGTTGAGCTACTAAATTTTATTGCACTCGGTTTCAAAGAGGCCTGATGTGAATTGTCACGGCTACCCTCTGCGAGTGACGAGAAACAAAATACAACAGCGCCCCATGTGAATCCAGGCTGTTCAAAGGCTACTGCGGTGCGAGCTGACGGATTAAATCCCTTTAATATTTCCATGCATTAGCAGACGTACGAAGAAATTCATGATTAAAACGCCTGACGCATTCTCGGCTTATTTGCGGTCGTGTCTCCGGCATTCACGTTGTTCTCAGATTGTCGCTGGTAAATAGGTCGGTTCCCACATCCGGTTCCGGCTCCGCAAGATCGGTTCAGACGATGCTTTTGTAGCAGACGACGCGGTGCACACAGCGATCTGGCGGCGCGGCAGCGAGTGGCATGGGCAAGTGTAGAACGGACTTTACAATACCGTGCGCGCCCTTTAGTGCGTCGTTCAGAAGACCATCCATAGAGAGCCAAGGCGTTTTAGACGAATCGGTAGCGATTTCCCCGTCCAGAGCAGAACTTTAAGCCGAAGCGCAAGTATACGCCAATGCATTGTAAAGAGGCGAGCCGGCGTTTTAACTATCAGATATACCACAAAGAAATCAAATTAATGCGGTTATGTCTGCGACACCATGATACCGATTATCAGAGCGTCATCGGGCGGCACTGGTGTATTAACGGTGAGCGCAAAACTTCGGGTGTTTGAAATAAAAATTCTGCATAAGTGTGTAGTGTTTGCTGTAGCGGTGAGAAACACATCTATTTATATGGATATAATGACTAGCCGCATATATATATATATATATATATATATATATATATATTAAGTAGAGAGTACCCCGTATATGTGTGTATTACCGAGGTAACAACGGGATGTATTAGCAGATGTATTATATATAATACATCTACTGCATCCGTTTGTTTGAACCTCGTGGCCTTTTTACGTATATGCGAGCGCTATTGCCTACACTTGAAGATATATAGAGAGATATTGATGACGCTGTTAATTACTTGCAGGTCGTTTTTTTGTCGACAACCATGGAAAAAGAAAAATCTTTAGCGATTGAAAGTGAAAAGTGAAAAATCACGTACATTGTCATATCACAGCATTCGTTTCAATAAAGAACAATAAAAATACATACTGCTCATGGTAAAGATTATTGTTGGTGATAAGCGTCGAAACACGTAGCTTGGGCAGACTTCACTGTCTTCATTGCGGTGTTTCACGCAAGAGCGGCGAAAATTCTAACAATAGTGGGATTCAGATAAAAGGCTAATAGACAAGATGCGATGCTTGTTTCACCAGCGTTATCGCGTACCGGGGCACAAAGATGCCTGCTGGAGTTCAGTGCTATCGCGCTACTAAAGTAATTGCTTACTGTAACTAATTAAAAATTACTAAAAAATGTTACTAACTAATTAAGTTTCAATTAATTAATTGCTAACTCAACTACAAAATACTTATAAACGTTCTTAGCTAGTGAAATAGACATTATGGCTCCAATTGAACTCTGCTGAGTTATCGAAATTCACTAAATCAGCAATTTCAGAGCATTTTGAGGGCGTGAGCAGCGTAGTAAAGTGCGCTGTTACATTGTAGATCAGGTATTGGCCTTTGGCTCTCCTTAGACAAGAAGCACCATCACTCTTGCCTGTTTCCACGAGTGGTAACTTCAGTGTACTGGTTGCTGTCATCAGGATGGGGCAATTAGCGGTGGTTAGCGTGTCATTTCACCCGCTGGTCGTCTTTGCGCTTGAACTGCTGCCCAAATCAATCACGCCAGTTTTTGATTGCCAGATCCTTGCGATTTTTCGCGTGATTACGGTTGTTGATGGCAACCTAGAAAGATAATGAGCTGTCACGATGCACTTTGCGCTGATTGATTGTAGCGTGCTGCGATCGGATTTAAAGCGCAACAGCATAGTAAGGCGTTAATGGTCAATGACAAGGCTGAAACCGATCCGCGCAGCCAGCATCGCGCGGCATATTAGCCGATCAGGAATCGCGAAGGACGAACAACGAATCAAAGGTGCGATCGATAAATAGGCCACGCCAGCCCAATTTGCTGTCGGCGGCAATTGAGTGCATTGACAGAGCAATAAAAACGGTATCGCGGAATAAAACAGTCCAGTTTCGATGCACGAGAATTTAGGGTATGCTCACGGAGCGTTGAATTTGCACGGGCCGAGGGTACATATATCCAACTTATCGACAGGGTCACCGACCGAGAATCTGCACCACCTACGAGAGGGTAAATCAGAGAGCACAATCTCTGCAACAATAAACTACCTGAAAACCAAAGAAGAAGAGTAAGAGAAGAACAACGAGGTCGGCAACAGGTCATTCGGGAGAGTGTTGTAACCGAAAATGGAGACGACAGCACGGCGGCTCAAAACGCCCGTATACCCGCCACGTTTTACCTTGACTAAAGAATCCAAATTTGGAGTGGGCGACGGCGATTATCACACGGTCGATACCAGACTGAAGTGGACAGATTGTTACGGGTGAGGGCTCTATGACGCGACCAGTCGCCGTGCCTATGAAAGGCGCGGCCCAAGATAGCCCGCCGCGGCCAGGAGGCGAGAAGTGCGTGACATGGCACGATCAACAAAATTACTTAAAAGCAGGTTCAGCAAGCGTCTGACTTCAGCATTGTCAGATGAATTGCATTCCAGCGCATCTGTAACCATGGCCGAGCACGGATGCAAGATACGGTTCAGACCATTCAACGCCGACGCTACTGAGCGCAAGTTCGTCCTCTGGAATAGGTGGCGTCATGAGCTTCTGATTGGCTCCGGATTGAGTGATTAGTAATCTTCGAGTATGCTTTGTCTTTGAGTTTTCCCGCTATCTTCTATACAAAGCCAATCAGGAGCGCCATGTTCTGAGGTACCACACCCCTGCAAATGAAGCAGACGAATTTGCGCTCCACATAGATTCGATAGAGTGGGTCAAGTAGCGCAACCGCATTCTTGTGGGGTTTGTCACCACTCGGATATTACGCTGAAAATGTCATCATGGCGGATATGATCAAATTGTTTAAGCGATGAGAGTGATAGAAAATTGTAAAGGCGATGAGTGCACTTTCTGCCACCGATGATTGGTTCCACCAGACCGTAGCGTAGACTGCGGCTGTAGTGAAGAGGAGTACAACGCCATTTCATCATATGTTAAGCGCACGACTGGGCTGGAGCTGCACCACGAATACATTAACACTCACTAAAACCACTCTGCCTTTTCTGTGTATGATTGGTTTAGAGATGACGGACAACAGACGCCAAGCGCGGTTCGATTTGCCCTAGACGATATAAGTTCTGCTGTATAGGAAGTTTTCTTCGTGCTTAAGATGACGTTCTTTGCAGCGCCGACTGCACGATTTGGGTGCAGGCTTTGTGAGGCGAAGGCACGAACAGCGGAAACAACTAAAATGACGCTATTTTAATAGAAATGAATCGTGCTTCGTCATTCGTCATGGTTGTTGTTACTTAAGGACAAGGGACTTTAATTGTTTGAGTTGCTCAGACGTATGCTCAGCGTACACACCGGAGAGTCGCGCCTGAATTCGCTCTCCTTTTTCGGTCATGGGGGGATCTGTCTTTGAGGAATAGGGGCGAATGACCGAGGGAACAGAACGTTTGTCTCCTGGACTGTGGAACACCTCCTCTGAGCACGCTGCTGTTGCTCTTTTGTGTGGTATGTCAGACTCAGCTCAATGACCCGGCATTTTTCGCCCCAGGGTGATAACTGCTGGCAACGTCTATGGTAGACAAAACATTCGGTTCCCTCGGTCATTTGCTGATCTGTCAAAACAGATCGCTCATGACCGGATAAAAGAAAAAGAGAGGTGTTCGGGCATTTCTACGTTCGTACGCTGAGCTTACGTTTGGGTATTGACTACTATGGCTTAACTTCGTTTCAACTTAAGTCCTGCCGCAACTGATGCTACTAGCCGATGGGACCAACCCCACTAATTAAAGTCCCTCGATACTTTCGTTCTTCTTAAGTAACGACAACCAATGACGAATGACGAAGCACGTTCGGCTGTAACAAAATAGCGTCATTTAGTTGTAGTCTTCCGCTGTTCGTCGCCATTCGCTTCTTAAGGCCTTTAGGCTGCTTGGTAAGTACGCGAAAATAAACATTGAATTGAATTGAATTGAAAGCCTGCACCGTCGCGCAGTCGGCGCTGCAAGGAACGTCGCTACTTGTATAAGCACGAAGGAACTTCCTATACAAGCTAGGAACTTTATATCATCTAGGAACTTTAGATCGAACCACGCCAAAAACGCAACGTCCTGTTGTCCGTCGCGTTTCCGTGCGCGTTTTTATAATCTCTAAACCAATCATACACGGAAAAGGCAGAGTGAGTTGAGCTTTTAGTGAGTGTTAATGTATTCGTGGTTATCTGAGCTCCAGCCTCAGTCATGCGCTCTAACATATGATGAAACGGCGTTATTTACTCCTCTTCACTACGAGTCCAACCGCAGTCGACGCTACAGTCTGGTGGAGCCAATCAACCAGTGGCAGAAGTGCGCCGTCACAACGCTCATCGCCTTTGCAATTTTTCTATCGCTCTATCGCTAAACAATTTGATCGCGCACAATAAATCCGCCGTGATCCTGTTCATTTTTCAGCGTCTTATTCATCTATCCGGTGGTGGCAAACCCCCACAAGAGCAACAAGTGTCATGACGATGCAGTCTTTTGCGCTACTTGATTGCCTCTATCGAATCCTATGTGGAGCGCAAGTTCGTCTGCTTCATTTGCAGGGGTTGTGGTGGCCTCAGAACGCCGAGCTCTGATTGGCTTTGAATAGAAAAATAGCGGGAAGAGCTCAAAACAAGCTGCCTCGAGGTCAACCCACTATCCTTCAATCGGAGCCAATCAGAGCTCGTAGTTCTGACGCCACCCTGAGCCCCTGCAAAAGAAGGAGACGAACTTGCGCTTCGAGTAGCGTCGGTTGCGGTCGGAATTAAGGTGAAACGGGGTCTGGACCGTATATCTTCCCATCCGTACTTGGCCATGGTTACAGACACGCTGGGTACAGATTCATCTGACCATGCCGAGTCGGACGACAACTTCGTGAAGACTTCGTAACTCGATGGTTTTCGCGCTTCTTTCTTTTAAATATTTTTGTTGATCGTGCCATAATCACACTTCTCGCCTCCTAGAACACGGCGGGCTCTTATCTTGGGCCGCCTTTCGCCATAAACACAGCGACTGGTCGCGTCATAAACCAGCCCTCACCCATCAGCCAATCGCGTTCCACTTCCGGTCTAAGACGCCGGAAGTAATCGACCGTGTGACCAATCGCCGTCGCGCCCCTCCAAGCGCTAGGAGTGACTCTCCCGGACCAACACTTTAGTCAAAGTCGTAAAAACGTGGCGAGAGTGCAGCTATACGAGATAGCAGACGACGAGACAGCTTCGAAGGCCGCCATTTTTTGTCGTCTCCGTTTTATTGGTTTCGGTTTACAACCCTTTCCTCCCCGAATAGGCCGCCTGCCTGATTTTGCCATTTCGTTGTTCTTCTCTTATTTCTTTTTTTTCTTCTTCTTTTGGTTTTCAGAGGTGGCTAGTTTGTTATTTACTCGTTGGTTTTACGATCGTCGTAAAAGGACCCGTACTCTCTGATACCTCTCATGCGAGGGGGACCGGGTGGTTACTAATTCTCGGTCGGTCCCTGTCGATAAGTTGAATATATGTACCCTCGACGTGCAAGTTCAACGCTCCGTGGAGATACGGAGTAGTTTTTATGGGCAGCTTCTTTTACCCTAAATTCTCGCGCATCGAAACTGGACTGTTTTTATTCCACGATACCGTTTTTTGTACTCTGGCAGCGTCGGACCGGAGGACAATGCACTTCAATTGCCGCCGACAGCTTAAGAATTGACTGGCGTGGCCTATTTATCACGATCATACACCTTGATTCGTTGTTCGTCCTTCGGCATTCTGATCGGCTAATGCCGCGCGATGTGATTGGCTGCGGATCCGGGTTTCCCCACGCCTTGTGTTTCTTCAGCTGTCATTGACTATATTAACACCTTACTATGCTGTTGCGCTTTAAGTCCGATCACAGCTTGCGCTACAATCAGAAGAAGCCAATCAATCAGCACCAAAAGTGCATCGTGACGGCGCTCATTATCTTTCTAGGTTTGCCATCAGCAACTAAACCAATTACGCAAAAAAAGAAAAAAATCACAGGATCATGGCACGTCCACTGGGCGTGATTGATTTGGGCGGCGGTTCAAGCGCGCAAAGACGACCAGCGAGTTGATGACGCACTTTAACCACCGCTTAATTTGCCCCATCTGATTGTAGCACCCGGTACACTGAAGTTACCACTCGTGAAGCAGGTACAAGGTTGATCGTTAAGGTAAGGCGCCCGCGCGATTTTTCTGTCTCTAAAGCCCGGTTCAGACAGTTGCGTTTGACTGCGTTTGACTGCGTTGCGGCAGCGAGACACCAGGACATCCCTGCTTCTTATATCGCGTGCCAAGGAGATTCCTTGAATTGGATTCCACGCTTCATACGAAGCACAGATATGCCGGTGACTCGCTTTCTGTTCTCGCCGCAACGCAGTCAAACGCACTCAAACGCAAGTGTCTGAACCGGCCTTAAGGAGAGCCCAAGCCTTGTACCTGCTCTACGAGTAGTAACTTTAGCGCACTACTACGCTGCTCACGCCCTCAAAGTCTTTCTGAAAATTGCTGATTTAGTGAATTTCGATAACGCTCAGCAAGTTTCTAATTGGAACCATATGTCTATTTTCACTAGCTAAACGTTTATAAGTGATTTGTAGTTAATTAGCGAACTAATTAGTAAGCATCGCGCATTTTAATTAGTTAGTAAGCATTTTTAGTAATTTTTAATTAGTTAGTAAGCAATTAGTTAGTAAGCGCGATGCTTACTAATTAGCAAGCATCGCGCACCATAGCGGTGCGCGATGCTTGCTAATTAGTAAGCATCGCGCTTGCAGTCCGGAGAAAATTAGCCTTTTATCTGGAATACACTATTGTTAGGAATTTTCGCCACTCTTGCGTGAAACACCCTGTATGAAAGGCTAGTGACGTCACTCCCCACGTCGCAAGCTGCCGTCGACGCGGCAGCATGCGCAACAGTAATCTTTACCATGAAACGTATGCTTGTTTTTTTTATTGTTCTTTATTGAAACGAATGCTGTGATGTATGTTGTGTACGTGATTTTCACTTTTCGCTTCAATCGCTGAAGGTTTTTTTCTTTTTCCGTGAGGACGTGCGACACAAAAAAAACCGACCTGCGAGTAATTAACAGCGTCAATGTAATATATATATATATATATATACATATATCATATATATATATATATATATATATATATATATATATATGGATATCTTCAAGTGTAGGCAGCCGAAGGCGCTCACATAGTAAAGAGGCCACCGAGTTCAACAAACGGATAGTTTAATCGCACGTTTCGGAGGGGGGCCTCTGCTCTTCAAGCGTTTGTTTGAACCTCGGTGGCCTTTTTACGCACATGCGCAGCGCACTTACGCGCACACACACACACACACACACGCACACACACACACACACACACACACACACACACATATATATATATATATATATATATGCGGCTGGTCATTGTATCCGTATAAACAAGTGTGTTTCTCACCGCTACGTAAACACTACACACTTATGCAGAAATAATTTGTTATTTCGAACAGCGAAGTTTTTGCGCATGCGCCGTTGGTGACACCAGCGCCACCAGCGGGCAGCTTTGATGTCACGTGACCGCGGTGGCGCTGCTGTCGCAGACACTTTAGCTCACGTGAATTTGGTTTCTGCCCACGAGCAGTGCCCAGATCTGTTGTGGACAAACGCCGGCTCACCTCTTCACAGACGCATTGGCGTATACTTTGCGCCTCGGCTTAAGACTACTGCTCTGGCGGGGGAGTCGTACTGTTCATCTGTAAGCACTTAGCTCTCTATGGATGGGAGTAACTGCAATGACGCACTAAAAAGGGCGCACACGGTGCTAGCAAAAGTCCCGTTCTACGCACCCATGCCACTCACGCTGCCTGCGTCGTTCGACCGCCGAATATCGACTGTGTGCACCCGCGTCGTCTGCTACAAAAGCATCGTCTGAGACCAGTCTTTTTGCAGAGCCGGAACCGGATATTGAGAACCGTGTCAGAACTCCGCCCCCGACACCGGAAACTGGCAGAGCAACGTGAATGCCGGAAACACGACCACAAATAAGCCGGAAATGTACGTCGAGGGCGTTTTAATCATAATTTCTTCGTACGTCTGCTAAAACATAAATATTAAAAAGGGAATCTAATCCGTCCCTTTCACTTTTTCCTTGTGCCCTTTGAACGAACCTGGATTCACATAAAGGCACCGTTGTATTTTGTTTCTCGTTTTATAGGCACTTTCGCAGAGGGCAGCCATGACAATTCACATCGGAATTTCTTTTAAACCGAAGTGTGATAAAATTTGAAGTAGCTCAAAGAACGGCAGTCCAACGCAATAAATGAAAGCTAGTTATCTTTTGGTAACTAAACGGAATCAGGGTTTCTAATGTATTCACCGAATGTGCAAACTCACTTACAGTTGGTTCAGTCAGACATGCATTTGAACGTGACACACTGCGTTACGACTCCTTGCGTTCCACTGTGACACGTTGCGCAAAGCTGAAACCAGTTGGCGCCAGCGTGCGAATAGCACGAAATGCTTCCGGTCTTGGACTAGACTGGATGTTCTACAGCATTTGCAAGTTCAAGACTGTGCACTATCTATAAAAAAACGGTGTCTTATGGCATCGCCAGAGTTATTTCAAGCCCATGCGGTAAGCAATGATGCCTAAATAAAGTAGGAAAGAGTAGCGTCGGAGTCCTCTTTCTCAGTTTGCAGTTAACGTGCATTGTAATGAAAGAGCAATTGTTTTGACTTTAACACGAGCAGCTCGAGACCCTAAACTTCGTTTTTGAGGCTCGCAATATGGATGTGTGTTTCGCACCTGCCTTGTAAATATCAACCTTAGAAAAAGTCCTAGTGATTCTTCAGTTCTAAGTAAGACCCAAGTGCGCATGACTGAGAAGGAATGCTTCTCCGTGCCTCTATAAGATTCGAGTTTACTCTTACCCCAGTGTAAAAGATGAGGCCAAAATGACCTCGCCTAGTCAGTCTCGCCCTAGCTCACTAACGAACATTCTAGGTCGAATACTCGAGATGCCGTGTGTAGTAAATAAGGAGCCGAGCGTGGCTTTGTCGACTCACAGTCAGCTGTCACGCCGACGCATCGTCGCTCGCTGCTGTCAGCCGTCGACGCTCATCCTTTCTTTTGTTTCTAGGCACAAGTTCGCTGATTAAATTTTTATTTTCTGTTTTACTCTTCTCGATCAGTTTCTATCTGCGAAAATATATATCTGTTGCGGAACGTTCGTTTGATTACACGGATGTACAGTCGGCACGGAATGAAACGCGAACGGTGGGTGCAAGGTTTTCGCTAGATGCTGCACCACCTGAACCAGATGGGAGCTTGCAAGAAGATGGCTTCTCCTTCGATGTGTTAGACTCTTGCTCAGTGCATCCAAACTTTCGGTGTTGCGTCTCTATAGGTGACTCAGCGTGGGTCGAAAACCATGCGCTCCTTGTTCGCGTTTCATACCGTGCCGACTCGTACACTGAAGCAGCAGTGTTGTCAGAAATCCTTAAAACGTGTGCTGGCCCGCACTTCGACCTTGATACACTTGACGTCGTCGTCTTCGTACGTTTTTCGGCTTTACAGTGTTTTCCCCTTCTCATATATTACGGAAGCGAGTTTCACGGGAAGGCGTTCCCGCGCTCGTGCACCTCGAGCGTGGATCAAAGCTGTGCACGGGTACTCTTCGGTTCCCAAATCCCACAGAAAGTTGACCCCGAGAATAGAAGTTTCGTCGAACGTCACCAACCTTATTTAACGCCGTCGTGTACTCCCTCAGAAAAACAAAACACTGAACCCGCGAAGACATTGTATCTTCTGCTAGCGAGGCAAAACCGGCTGTGAAACTTTATTACGGGCTTTTGTCATCGCTTCATGGTATTAAGATGATAAAAAAGTCTTCATGGTTATATACTAAGAAGTCACAATGCTTAAAAAAATTATTTACTCTCTTATCAGACAATTTCTAATCTCACATCGAACCCTATGCATTTGTCCATAACAACGGCCCTAGCAACGGTTTGTTTGGAGCGGAGCGCCATGTTGTGGCGTCATCACTTACGGGGTCAATTGCAAGCTTGCCATGTACGTTCCCCCGCACTGACACCAGTCGTGACGTCTTTCTTTTGCCTTTTTTTTTAAATTGTAAGAGTGCGAGTACATAGCTTTGATAGTCGCTGAAGATGCGCGAGAGTGGAGATTCCGAAAATTCAGGATATGACGTCACGCTCTGAGAAGGAGGGGCCTTCAGGGGTATTTTGAGAATGATTTTCTGCAGCCTCCTGCTACCAAATTCAAAAATAATATCGATATTCGTTATCCTGGAGGCATATATGAAGACGATTGTTCTTACTCAAATACAGAGCCCCTTCAGTTTCCCTTTAAATAAAATGAATGAATGAATGAAATGAATAAATGGATGGATGAATGAATGAATGAATGAAATGTAGGCTGCCACTTTGAGCAAGGTACCAGGAGGCTTATTTTCAAGTTCTTCACCATCTTCGATCACCCATGTATTTTGTTAGGAGGACTATGACGCCCTTAGCAAATATTTACTTGAGGAAGGTGACACATTTCAGAGTACCAAATAGGGCCACCGAAGCGAGCAGGCTCTATTCGGTTGGAGTTCCTAGAACCTTGTTTTAGAGACTGCTCAGAAACTTATCAAAAGTATCTTGTTCACTAACATTTTCCTCGCGCTTAAACGACACTCACTGGCAGGAAAAGAACGTATTTGCGGAAGGTCGTGCCATCACTATATTAGAAGGATTTTAACGTTAGTAAGCAACTTTGGTTTTTTGCCTGCCTAATGAAGTAAGCCGCCGTCGTGAAACGATCATATGGAAGCCTACTTCTTAGACAATGTAGCGCGACTTCTAGAAACAAAACAAAAAAATCGATAGTTGGAGAAAAGGTAATTATTTATAAAATAACATCTTCCAAATTTTAACTTAGACAATAATTACTGACGTTTAGCCAATACATAACCTTCCAATAATTCAGATATTTTATTCGTTCGCCTCTGCCATCACTGTTTTAGAGAGTCCGTTGGTTAAAATGTTTCACTCCTGCTCCGCCAACTGTTGCCAGCTTGTTTTTAATCTCCGCGCATGCGTATCATAGTCATACTTAAGTCTAGTTTTGCCGAACTTTGAATTTACAGTTCAAAAAATTTAAGCTGGTCAAACTCGAACTCTGCACCTTGCTAAGCCTCGCTAAGGCGCGCCCTAGGTTACCAGACCTGTGCCCATGCAGATCTTTTTTTTTCGCCCCCTTTGTCTGAACAAGTTTTGAAACCGGGGTTCCTCTCATGGGCGCATATATAAGGAGACGTTATTATAAACGATGTGTACACTGTCCGCATTACCTCCCCCAACTATAGTCCAGTGTGTTCGTGACCGATGACATTACTGGAAATAAAACAGCAACCACGAAACAAAAACGAATACACCACTCTTCTCGATGTTTTTGGTTGCTGCTGGAAAACTCTCACCTTCTAGTGGCACTTCAACAAAAGTGCGGAAACGGTTGCTGCCGCCGGAAACTTTCGGAAGGTACGAGCGCATCGATTTACGGTCGCGAAGAGAGTTGTCGAAACACGCCGCCGCTCCCCCAGACAAAAGGCCGAAAATGTTTGCTCCGCTTTCGGCCTCTTCATTGTCGACGCTACATTTAGTTGTGCGAGCTTCTCGCCGTCAGTGCTATGGTGGAGCCGCGCTCAGTTACCGCCTTTTCCGCCTGTTTTTCTTTTTCGCGCGCGCCTTGACGAACTGAGTGAGCTCTTTGATCGGCTTTGTGTGTATGTCGCTCTTTGGGAAACTTGCTGCTGGGCGTTCATTTCCTGTATTGGCCGCCGACACGTGTCGCGTGCTCTTATTGTGGCACGATGTTTGAAAAAGTTGTCGTAGGCTCGTTTTGTTCGTTTTACTTTCTTGCTCGCTGTCGTTCATATCGTTATTCTATTAACAGAGAATGTGTTTTATCATCTTATTTTCATGGAGTTTGTAACGTTTGGCTGTGACAGCCGGCTGTAAATAAAAACCGACAACGAAAAACGTTACGCCCACAGAGAACCATATAAAAAGACTTCAGTCCCCCGGCAGGATTTAAGCTAACCACTTTGAGATTGTGAGCGAAGTGCTTTTCCGACTAAGCTATCCAGAGTCGCTGGTCGGAGCGCACAAAAGCGAATTAATTGGCGCGACTCAAGAAAAATCGCGCGCTTCGTGGCCTTCCTCATACTGCGTGTGCCAGAAATACGAGAGAATCTTCGATAGGCGGTGCCGTTCAGACGCCCTTTTCTTCAAGGCCTATCACACATTCTGTGCTTGCCAGTCTTTGTCAACATGATCAAGCTTGTAATTTTTATTTTATTTCAATCGAGCCTATATTTGAGGATCTGCACACTTGTCCACAGGAGCGAGTGAAATGATCATGTCATTCAGCTCTCCTCATCGCGCGCATGCGCGCGTTACGGGGCGAGACGCTCACCAGATGTGCAGTAATCCTCACAATGCCTCGCTGGAGGAAGCAGCGAACTGAAGAGGAGATGGAGGAACAGAAGCGGCGATGTGCTGAGTATCACATGCTCAACGTGCCCGAGAGGTGCCGTGAAAGAGACAACGAGAGTATGCCAGGAATAGAGAAGCAAGTCTTCATAAAAGACATGCAACGCTACTGCATTTAGACTCTGCAGGCCGTGCAGAAACACAACCGCATTTTATTTATTTTGTATTTTAATACAATTCAGAATCTCTAAATAGCACGTTTTAGAACGACGTAAGAACAATGTAAATATAAAATTATTAGCGTCCGTCCAACGATGAGATGCTCTAAGGTCAAGGGTTCTTTGATTCTGCAGTGGAAGCAAACGCATTGTACGATCTGTAGTGGGCTTATGCTGGAGGCCGGACAGTTCAGATTCCAGAACCCTAGTTTCAGAATACTTTTTGTCTTTGACTATAAAATGTTTTAAGTGACTGTAAACTACCTAACTAAGCGACAAGTTTTGTATGTATGCCTAGAACCAAAACACGCCTTTCTCATGTGACAGTAGTGAAGCCGACGTCGCTTAGTTTTACACTCAATTCGTCTTTAAAGTGGATTAATATCGCTCTACTCATGGCACTTCAAAGAAATATTAAGCATATGAACATTCAAAAACTACGAATGGCATCACAGCCTGCGCTCATGAACTGCAACGACGATGGTGGTGTCGTTCCAGTCAATGCAATCAAAGAGTGCGCCTGCGCTGAGTTATAAACTCTAGCATCTTTCGTCAATTATTCCTTCACTTTTACGGAAGTGAAAAGCTCGTTCAGTCTGTGGCTAATCCCAGCCTTTTGATAGCCTCATTCCCCGTGACACCCGCTAAACTCTCCGGTTAGTTGATCCCTGATATTCAAAGCGGCTTCAATATTATATGAAAAAAAATTACAGGAAGATTCATTGGTGACTTCTTAGGAAATGCATTAGCATTCCCTTTGGAAATGCCACACATGTCCCCCTTTGGGAGACGCTAACGCTGACCCCTTCACATTTTTCTTTTGGATTCCTCATTTGCTTTTTCTATATTTATGTTTCTTTTTGCCTCGTTACGGGGTCAGCCTTAACGTTTCCCAAAAGGGACGTGTGTGGTGTTCCCCAAGGGTCATGATAATGGATTTCATAAAAATCCCCCAGTGGATGTTCCTGTAATTTTTTCACGCCTTTTTCGTACTCTGCCTGTCAGAGTACGTCGACGCCCTTGGATATGGTCATCCATTTCACTCGTGGAAAAAACCGCATCCATACCACTCGTGGAAGGAACCACATTCATATTACTCGCGGAATAAACCGCATTCATTTTTAAACTGCACACACATGTCATTTAGCTCTGGGTTTCCGCTACTACAGAAACCCAGAGCGAAGTACAACCGGCGACGGATGTGCGGCAACTGACCACGCCCGCATTCCACCGTGCCGCGGCGCAGCACCTCCTCTATAACAAAGCCTTAGTGCTGAATAAGATGGCGTCATGAGAGACGGCCAACGCTGGGCACAGTTTGTACACTACGATTGCGTCAACGTTCGGCTCAAACTTGACTCGAAGCCGAGCGCTGACGCAGAACTCGTTTCCAGTCTTTGTCCAGACTTGGCCTTCTCTGATGACGCCCTGTCATTTAGCGCTATGGCTTTGTTATCTAGGAAATGTTGCGCGGCATCTCTTCCTCTCTTGCCCCGCGCCAGTTGCGCGCGTGACTGTGACGAAAACGGAAGGTCTTGTTTTGACGAAAACCCGGCGATGTCTGTCAGTTTGTCAGCGCCTTGAAGAGAGGCAGAGGTTGACGCGGGCTGAGGTAAGTGCTTCGGACCATTGGTAACGTCGCACGCGTCACCCTGTTTCCCTCCTTCTCCCTCCCTCTCCGGCGCTCACAAACGAGTGACACCGGTGGGTTTTAGCCAAAACGAGCGTTCTAATGCTAACGCATTAAAAAAAACTACAATAGGAAATAAAAGTTTACTAGGCTTTAACCCTTTGGGCTGCCGTCCATACTATCTGCATTACACCCTTTACTAATCCAAGCTTAAAAAAAATAGGCGGAAGAACCGTAGACTTAAAGAGAACTAACCTCCCCCGCTCCGTCGCAGCCGCCGCTACGGTCACCGGGCGCTGGACAAACAGGATCGGTCGGCAGTCAGTCATCCCCCGCCTTCCCCACCTTCACCCCACTCTGTTTGCGGTACCAATTCGAACGGCCCTGTCTGTCTGTCTGCGTTTGTTTGACGACCCAACGACAGATCGCAGCGCCTCGCTCGTCTCCTACCAGCCGCTTCGAGCCGCTGGACTGACCACCATCGCCGGACTCCGGTCCCCCACCCCACCGCTAATCCACCCACTAGTGCGGTGATAGCCACCATGACTGGACAGCTTTGCTTTGGACTTTAGTTTTACTTCCTTTGCTTGTTCTTGTTATTTATTCTTGTTCGTTTCCTCCGGGTTGTTTTGTGGGTTCTTGCCGGTATTCATTTGTCTTATGTTGTTTTGGAAGCTAGAGTATAGGCGGCGGGCATGAAGACGCCGGATTAGGGGGTGGAGAGAGAAACGCTCCTAATAGATTTTATTGTGTCTCATTCAACCATTATTGATCTTCAATAAATCATCACCTCGCCTTTCTTTTCCCCCCATTTTCTTTTTTCTTTATATCGTACCGTTTTTTTTCTTCTTTGCTTTAACCTTTTAAGTGACAGCTTTCAACGCCACTATGCCACTTGCTTACTGCTGCTTTGTCCTGTTTTTTTTCTTATTTTTCTTGCGGTTGTTGTGCTTTGCAGCTTTTTATTTCTGATAGGCGTTTATTGCTTTGCGTGATTTGTTGCTTTTATTTTTAGTGCAGCGAATGAAGTTTGACTGTGATTATCCCCGATAGCCTTGGAGGAAGTGCGGAGGAAGCACGGTCATCAGAAAGATCAGTATGGGATTAGTTCTTGATCGGATATATCTTTCATACTCGTTCCGGTCTCTATTTAAGCCGATGTTTCGCTATTATCTTCTCTAATTGGTCAAAGCGAAGTCTGTGGCGCATTGTTCTAACGTACCATTTCCCGTTCCTCGTCTGCCATGGGCGGTGATTGCCATTGCGCATGCGCGCAAAGTAAGCAACCGTATCTGGTTAGCGGCCGTACATAAGACACGGGACGTCAGGTAGTTTCGCGAGCCGCCAGATAACGCGAGAGCACAAGGACAATCTATTATCTCTCTACACCTTAAGAAATGCAGTCAGTAATTTACCATGGTTCACGCTACTGGTTTCTTGGTATACGTTCTTCGGCGTTATTTTTGGCTAAATCTCATTGATTGTGAAGCTGTAATAAGAATCCCAAAACTCGGCAAGCTCCTCCATTTCCTAGGCTCTCAGAGAATATAAAGAATAATTAACTGGCCTCATGAGTGCATTACATCTAGACACCACTTCTTTCGGCATGAGCACTTCCAACGCAAACCCTCTGGAATGACAAACATTCTAGGAAAAACGAGTTTCAGATCTCCCATCCACGCGGCCCATCATAGTACCTCCCGGATGACCGATGGCGTCTCCCGCGCGACCCGTGCTGAAACCTAAACTGACAAATTGGGACCGGCAGGAAGCCGAACCCTACCGATCCGGGAACAATTCCAACGGCAAACACGCCGTCCTCTCCAGTGGAGGCCCTCCCAAGCCGGGAGCTGTCCAGCCACCGCCTGTGCCCCACAACTATCCAGCGCCATTGTCCCTCCCCCCCCTTCCCCCCACCAGGCAGGAGCGTCAAGCAGTCTGGCAACCCCTATCTCCCCCACCCTTCCCTCTTCGTTCCCCAACAACGCAACCACCTTGCGGTGGTAGATGCCGTGAATCCACCTTCACGCTGGCGGCGGCTGGAGGAAGGAACTGCGTGGCCCTCATGGTCCCGCTAAGCCTAGATGCCTCCCGCGGCCATTGTCCAGAACAGTTCTTTGTGACCCTTGTCGTGGCCCCCTTCTGGCCAGCTGAGGATCCTCGGGCGAGGGTTGCGCGCGTTTCGGCACGTTTCCGAGACCCCTTCTATATAGCAATAGAAGGCTCGCACGGGACTTCTCTGTGTGTGTGTGTATGTTTGTGCGTCGGTGTCCTTGTGTGATGTTCCTTTGGACGTTACCTGCCCGCCTGCCTGCCTGGCAGAGCGCTTTAGAAGAGGATATTGCTCGCACGTGCAACCAGTCTTTAGGAGTCTTCCCCCAATTTAAGATTGGGTTTCGAGCAAAATAGCGATAAAAAGTGGAGAAGAGGAAGCAGAAAAAGGAATGGGCGATCCTGGGGGAAAAGTCAAGAATGCGACTTTTTGTCGTGCGGTGGCGTGGGCGACTAGTCTAGTTCGATGCGCACAGTACCCGATCGGGCTTTGTGTGAGCCTAAATGCTGTGAAATTGGTCGGGTCAGTCACAGGAGGAAGAGGCCGTACTTCTGCGTCGATCGGAATGCTCGGAATGCGGTGCCTCCCAGAATATTGTGGATGTTTATATTACCGGTTTATTACTGGGCACGAGTGAGCGATGTTGTATCACAAGAAAAAAATGTATTGAAAGGCAAAAGTGCTAGGTGAGAGGTTTTGGATCATTTGTCATAAAATGTGCTGAGAAAATGTGATGTGAATTTTGGCATGCTTGAAAACAGCTTCTCAAAGGTTTAAAATTGCTTTATGTAATAAGATATAACTATTCACAGTGCCTGTTGATTAAGCAACTTTTTGAATAATAAATAAACAATAAATTTCTGATGATACGAGTGGATCCCCATGAGAATACGGCTGGATTCATTCGGATTATACATTATACAGTATACACTCATTTTATACATTATACATGCGCTTTATACATCATTCACTTTATTTCTTGATTTGTTCATTACAAACTCATGCCACGTAATTGTGTGATGTAAAGAACTAACAAATTGAATATGTGTGATTGCTGTAACATATATTTTAATTTATGTAGAAAAGAAGGTCAAAGAGACAAAGCATCACTATTTAATGTAGCATAGGGACTATTTTATTTAAGTTCACACAGTGCGTAACATTCGTGTTTCTTTTATTTCCTTCAAATTTGTTTATGTTGTGGCGTATTCCATACGAAAGACAATGCTTTATATCTGGAAATTCAGAATGTTTAGTTCTAAAAAAATAAACATATAAGGGAGCGGGTAAAGGCGGCCTCTTGGCGATTGTCTTGTGACGTCTCTAATTCGCACTCGATTTAAAACTATTATCAACAATTTGTTTATAAATTTATTTGGTAAACTTTGTATATCTTAGTAAGCGCGGCAACCGGGACATTCGGACCCCGGTGCGGCGCTCCTAGTTCTTCGCTAACACGCGGATAGGTGCGCCCAAAAGAAAGGGGGCATGCTTTCGCCGAACATAACCTGGACGCTTCGCCGAATGGAGTGCCATCACCTAAAGCTGTTTCTTACACCCTAATTTAAAGGCTAAGGCGTTTAAAACAATGTAAAATCTGAGTCCGCAGACGTAGGAACAATTAAGGCAATTAGAACCTTTGACTCCTTGCCCACCAGGGCTTAGGATTAAGTTTTTGGGTTCTACGAGCGCTAATCTTGAACTTCAGTCTCATAGTGCACAGAAGTGCAGCGTGGCCGCCGCTGGTAAAGCAGGAGAAGCTTATGAATTTTGGACGGCGCTACTCCCCAGGTGATAGGAGAGTGATTAGATAGCTCCTCCCCGACCCGACCCGTCCAGTTCGTCTCCATGGGAACAAGGTGGAACTATCTTATCAGCAACGGGGCCAGAACAACCGTCAGGGCGACCCCAGTGACCGCAAGGCAGAGCTCCGCCCGGCTTCGATACGTTTACAACCCTGTGCACCGGGGAACGAAGCTCAAACTCTGCTCCAAGAAAGAAAGAAAAAAACGGGGTGCGGATCCTAGAGGTTCCCGTGTGGGTGCAAAGATGGGTGCCGGTGCACTATCCGTGCCTCGGTGTCCTTGGGTCTTCTGAGGTTGATAAGGTTCCCTTTCGATGCGATAACACCACCGGGAGCGGCGGCAGCGGGCAGCGGCAGCAGGAGCGACGGAAGAGAAGCGTGCTGTGATTTGTGCGAGAGATATCGCTTCTTCTGGGCTGTTCCTCCCGTAGCCGAGGACAGCCTGAAGGTTCGACGAGGACTACCAGGGCTTCTGTGTTCCGGCAGTGCAACAAATCCTGTGCAGTTTTTGGTCACGGCCTCACGAAAAGTCACTTCTGGTCTATTCTCAACGTGGGATTGGCAGTGTGTGAAGACCGCTGGATTTACGCCGCTTTTTACAGTGTGCGCATGCTGGTGTATGTGCTGCGTCTACAAGGTGATCCGTCCAGGCAATACTTCTCATACTCGAGAAGGATCACTTCTTTCCTTGCCAACAACTGCACGAGACGTCGACGAAGCCTTGGGTTACAAGGGTATACCATATAAATTGCTGGATGCAGGCCTGAAAGCTAAGCTCTCTTGAATCAGGATCTAAGGACAAGACACGCTTCTAAAAGCCACATATTGTAACTGGTCCAGGCTACTGAAGGAAAGGTATATCCAGAAAGGAAATACAGCTAGGCGTTCAATTGAAGAAGCCAAAAATTTTTACTACAGCCTCTAACGTGTTGAAGTCGTCCGATGACAAAGAAACCATAGTGAACAAGTAACTAGTTGGACAGCTCTCGGAAGGCGAACAGCCAAGGAGCATTTTTTGTCATCATCGACTGAATTCATCGCTTTTCGAGCCCTACTTGTGGGATCCGTACTCAGTTTACCATATCGCATGAAGATCCCAGTGCATCCCTACAAACCGCTCTTTAGAAAAACAGAGAAGAAAATAGCCTTCCAGTTTCCAACAGGAGCAATCGATACTGTTCAACAAGGACACTTTTTCTGAGGAACCCGAGGCCTCATCCGAGTCGCCACGAGATCGGACTGCTGTAGCTTTCTAACATCAGGAGACATTAATGGAACTTGGTCCAGTATCCACCATGATGTACGGGGACAGGTGGTCTGATTGTACCTACGTTCCCGATGGCATGTCCATGCAGCCAAGTACATGCGGCAGCGTGCCAGACCCTCCTCTTTGGATGATAACCTGGATTACCGGTAAGACATTACTTTCTGCTAGACATTTATTACATATCTCAAACATGTCCGTATTGGGCTGGGGCCATCAGAAATTAAAAAAGAGATTGATTTTGTTATTAAACGTCACCTTTGTGGTGGTTATAGTTATGTAAAGAGCGGTCTACCAAAAAAGTGATTCACAGAGTTGCCTAGGAAGAAACGGTTTGTTGTTGTGAAAGTTCTTGTGTATCACCATATTTTAGGGTACAAGTTATTTTAATTTAAACAATGTGGTTTGTTTTATTGCCCAATCTATTTACTTGTTGGAATCATTTGATAACTTTAACTTGGAAGTAGGAATGTTCAACCAACAGTAAACTAGGTAGGGGACGTGTGCTTCCCATGTTTCAGATTCATAGAGTATTTGTGAGTAAAAAATCACAGAAAGAAGTTAGTTTTATTCTTGAGTACCTTGCCAAACGTTGTATCCTCAGGAAACTAAGAATAAATATATGGTGTCCATCATATCATGGTTGGAACAACAACGCTTTTTTTCAATCACGATTAAAAAAATCATAAAATATCTTAAACGTGTTGCTGAATATATTTTTAAGGACTACCCAGTGGTTAGTGAAGCAACTTTTTATAAGGTAGAATTATCTAACAACAAAATTAAATAGTAATTTTACACTTTAGAGCACGTAGCTGCTGTTTTTACATTTTAGGTTTCTTTTCAACAGTTTCAATACTAGAATAATAAAAAGCACATTCCAAAATGTTTCATAGTTTACCCTTTAACTAAACAGTTTGACCTTGTTACATTCATTGTAGATAGGAGCCCGTGTATTCGCAGTAATTTTCATGTAACATTTTGTCGGAGTTAACTTTTTATATCAGATTTCTTGTTTCGTGAACTTAGTTTAGATATTTGATTAACTCTTTATAATTATAAATATGTGTGAACCTGTCAATATGCGCCTCAATTGATACAGAAAGCCATTTTAATTATAAAGAAGATATATTATTATTAATATCTTCAGGGATTTTAAACGTACTGCCACTTCCGTGTAAGGAACCCAAATGGGATACTCCTAACATGAAATAAAAAAGCGGCTGGTCAAATTAGATGCTAAGATTGGCTTCTGTCGTATAACTTTACTGATATTGGCTCATTGTGCTGATGGCGTTAGGGTATCAAAACAGTCGTTGACCCAGACCTTTTTTATTCCTTCAAGGTTAAAGGGAGCACTAGGGCGGTCTCCCCCAGAATTGAAACCGACCTGGTTGATTTACCAAGACGAATTTTTGTGTTAATGCTTTTATTGCCGTCACCTCGGATATTGAAGCCTCTTGAACAATTCAAAAACAACGAAAATGTTTACCAGCGGGTTTTTCTTGTTTTTTCTTTCTTTTCGGTTGTATTCCAAAACAACTCTTTCTTTATCGGCATATCACACGAATGCATCATAACGTAGAAAACAGATGTAACCTTTCGGGGTATCTCGAGACATTCACGTGACCCTGTCGGAAAAATAAGGTATTATATGTTTAACGGGTCTCATTCTCAAAGTTCTTCGTGGTCTACGATTTATTCACACCAACATGGTTGAACTTTCGGTGTTGAGCTCAGAATTCATTTGCGCCCGCACTAAGTGACGCTGAGAAATCGTGGTACATTAAAGATGGTTGTCATGAAATATGCGGTATACAAACAAACTGCCATTTACAGCACTTCATTTAAGATGGAAGTTAATCGAGACTTCCCGCGGCCTACACAACTGCGTGAGTGCCGGATGTTCTAGGAGTCGCAAAATGTGGTGGCCGCCTTCTCATGAACTTGCACACAAAAAATTAGGCATATCGCTCACTTAGTCTGTGACCCAAACTTTTTACACGAGTACCACGAACCTTTTATACGGTGGCTGCCATCACCTCTATCAACTAATCCGTTGCAAATGCCACAAGTCTTTTATGTATACTGCTTTCAGGTACTCCAACATGTATTTGAGTGAACGCATTACACATTACTGGCACGGGACACTACAGCAGTATTAATTATTCCTCCAGAGTGAGAATATCTTACTTGATTTGTTCAGGGCTTAAAACAAATATAGAGATGCCAATTGTTTTTTTAATCCACACGACGTCGTCTTCTGGAAGTGTTGCATGTTTGGTGTCGACCGATCACAAGAGCCTCTGCTGCACCCCTTACTCTGCCAGGAAGGTTCGAATTGCTGCTTCCAACTATACTCCAGACGGGGTATCCTGAAGTCGCGTTTCGAATGACTCCACTCACAGATGAGACATACATTATTCTGATGCCACTGAGAGGTACGACCCTATTACACTGAATACGGTGAATCAAACATGGCAGTTTCAGCAATACGCCCTGTCATTCATTGCTTCCAGAACGCTTAGCACGACTAAGAGCCGTGCCAGCAACATCATTTATTAGAAAGTCTTGTAACACGGTCAAATAGTTCTCTTTGCGTACCTAAACGAGTTGGGAGGCGAGGGGGCGCGTGAGATTATTTTTAATAGGAGAAACAGAGATCGCTCATGGTGACATACCTCGAAGTCGGTCCTGGGGGAAGGGAACAAGGACTTTAGGAGTAGCCCGGAGTTGGGGGAGTGCTAAAGATGTACACACAATAGTGCAAGGCTATCTTATAAAGTGGGTATATACCTTCTGAGCATTCCGTGCAAACTAACTATTTTGGTTACATCCGCAGTGGTGGTTTTGACTTCGATGGTGCTGCAAACGTTGTGAACAACGAGAGAAAGAGTCTAAGACTATGACCGAATGTCTCAGTCGCTTCTTCACTCTGCCGCATGGACACGTGATTTAGTTAAGGCAGGATAACGCCGCTCATATATTATACAAAAGACAGTCTGCAAACACGAGACAGCGCAATCTCCATGGTTCGAATGCCGCGTGCCAAGTTTTCTCCTTCAACTCATTGCCAAGCGGCATTCGAAGCACGGATCTCGCGAAGACTCGCGTTCGAATCTCTATGCACACTGGCTTTTGTATGATGTATAGGCAGTGTGACCCCTGCTTTAAGGGACAACACAATTAAGGACGAAATGTTTGTGCATTATGAGACGTTTAGGAATTTGTCCCTTATGAAACTCTAAACTTCGGTACTTTTCTTCACATTTCACATTCACATCTAACTTGCACCCGTGCATCTGGTTCGTTAGTACTAACCGACACACAAGAGCTGGATACGTACCCTCTGTCATCCCTCCTGCATCTGGCGTCAACCCGTTGCATTTAAATGAATGACTAACAAAGTCATCAATGAAAGGAATACCTTTATTAAGTCGCCCTCTTCCTGTTTATGCAAAGCTCTGCGAATCCCACCAATTTTGTTGCCAGAATAATACCGTTCTATTTCATAATTTTTTCGAACACTTCATATTTCTACCAGCCTCCACATTAGACGGATTCATCTCTTAATAAATCGTTAAGGTCACCTGCTAATAACAAAATTACTAATTGATGCACAGTCCCAGAAAACAATATCTATCCGCAAGAATCATTTATGTACTCGAAGTCTTCAGTTTGTACCGTGGTACTTTTTCTCATGGATAATTGTACTGCGACAAGATATATAATATCAGAAGGAAAATATTACCTGTATTTTTTACATTGTCCGCGGACAATTTGTAATTAAATTCTAGATTTTACCTTTTGCCCAGCTGGCGGATTTGAAGAGCACAGTTATCTGTACATTCTTGAAATAGTTCAGAGAAAGATCTGAACTTTACTATTCTACTTGGTTTCAGGGCTTCATAAACTGTAAAGTACTTACTTATGAAAAATATGGCGGGTTCTTCATGGTTATTATCTGTGTGATATTATACGTACATTCCCAGCTAAATTTCCCTGATTTTTGTAAATTCAGCCGTTCTTCTACTATATCCACACGAAAAAGTTATTATGTTCCCATGGAATTACTCAGAATTTGCTGCTCTTGAGCCAAGGCCGGCAACATTAGAGTTCTTGCGAATCTAGCATTGCCGCAAGGTTACCGACTGAAAATCAATTCTAGGGAAGCCAAGCTGACGCGCCATTCGAGGTTTTTTTTTTTTTACTATTTTCGTCCAAATTCCAAAGCATATGCTTTGTTACGTTATCAGTTAATCTATTGCCCTGAACTGCAGCTTACTGTTGTTAAAATATTGCAATACAGAGCTCACTCTTTGTTATGAGTCCTATCGCAATGAATGACACAATCAGTCGGATTGCTTAACGCGTTGATAAATCACTTGAACGAGCAAATTTGCAAGGTCTACTTAATGCTGTACTGTGGTCGTTAGTAGGATAAAGGTGATTTGTTTGCCCTTCTTATTGCAGTCTATTGAAAACACACAAAGGTGATATTATATTGGTGCGAATTAACCTTAGCGACTGGGGTAACCAAATTAAAATTCTAAAATATGGAAGAGACCCAAGAATGTCTGTTGAATTCCTTGGCGTGTGTGTGTGTGTACGTGTGTGTGTGCGCGCGCGTGTGTGTGTGCGTGTGGGTGTGTACGTATCTGTGTGTGCGTTTGTGCGTATTGTGCTTTTTTAGGCAAAATGTACAAGCGTTTATGTCTATTTGAAATGTAGGATATCCCTTCGTCTATCTTTGTAGGGAATTGAAAAATGCAAATATCTAAACTGTTTACTAAAAACGCCGTAGCTGAGAATAAGATGTTGCTTGGGCATCGTTTTTCTTTTCCCACTTTAGTATTATTTCACTTTTTTCATCCCCATATTATAATAATTTGCATGATGACAAACTTACACCAACCCAATTCATTGGAAATGTTTTGTTTTATACATATCATATCACCAAGCCAACAAAGACTGACTTAACGACAGGTGCTCTTGGAACTTTACTGCGCCTCATTAGGTTGTCACGGATCTCGTCACTTTGACGAGATTCAAAATCTGCCCGTAATTTGACCCCTTCAGACATCAAACGCCTGTAAGATTCGTACCCCGAGTAGTAAAATACATATTAAGCATCCACTTTCCTAGGGCGCTTTCGTCGATCGTTATATGAATGAATCAAATAACTAATTCAATCACACCCTAGGATTAACTGCTAGGAAGCATCCCGATTTGTCTTATCCTTCCCATCATTGTGCGTTCATCTTCTTATGTCTTTTTACTTTGATCTTGAAACTATTTTTGAGTAATATCATGCAGAGTGATTAAATCGAAAATATGGTGCTCACGTGAAAGTACCCTCGCCATGTAAGGTGATGACGGTGACGAACGTTGGTGAAACTCCCAATATTGAGTTAAATTGGCACTCATTAAAACTGATCAGAATTTATTAAACTTTACAGTTTACATATGCGAAACAGAGGAGATATGGAAAATTTCATCGACGATTTCTTTCTCTTTCTTTAATTCTTGAACTTGGGTATTGATCCATGGATTTAAACGCCTATATATTTTAATCCACATATCGCCTCATTCGGATTAATTATAATGTATATTCACCATAATCCAGCTGTAAGTAAACAAATAAAAATAGAATACGTTCGCGTGTTATTTTTGACCATGTGCTTGGCGAGGTTATCGCGAACCAAACGTCAGGGGTTTTTTGTCTTTTAAGTCTCGGATACTATGTTGGAACACATTAACCGAAAATCTTGCGAAATTCGGAAGATGTGCAAATTTTTCAGCGCTAGTATAACAAAAAGCTGGGGGTATCCACTGCACATAAATTTCAAGTACGGTTTCATTCAGAGTACACTTGTTATTTCTGTAAAATGAATGTCCACGTGCGATTCTTTTTTTTTTTTTTTAGAAACCATAGTCGAATTACTTTTTCGAGTTCAAAATGTTGTAAAATTTCCGGGTTTTTTTTTTTCAGATGTGTTTTAACTTTTGCTTTGACATGGCAATGAGCCCTTTCCACCGCACTACTAGTTTTGATGACATTCTTTAAAGAAAAGAAGAATGCAACTCAGCTGCCCTATAAAAGAAATATTTTGTGTGAGCACTGCAGTCACGCAGGAAATCTTGAATGCAGAAAAACAAGCATCCGCACTATCGCCACAAGGTAATACCAACAAGCAAGACGAGTGTGTTTGAGCATTCGAGTCAATCGCCTCAGTGGTACCAAGGCGATGTGCCATGTAATTGATATTGCGGTTACATGGCGCTTTGAATACATGGTGCCTGCAAATCTGACAGAGGCTTATTGCTGAGAAAGCACCAAGTAACAAATATATCGATTGCACGTTAAAAGATCCCCAGGCAGTCGAAATTACTCATCGGTCCTCCGTTGGCGTGTTCCACAAGCCCTCGTTTGAATTGGCACAGAAAAAACTCGAAATTTTGATTAATTTGTTTACGTGTTCGAGTCGAATTTTTTACAAGCATAGTTATAAGGTGAAGCAACGATAAGCCTTCATGCAGTGACTAAAGTAGCTCGCGTTCAGTCGCACGGCGCCTTCTCCAAGCAGATGAGATACGAGCCCGATGCCTCCCAACAGTGCAACACGTGCAGCTTTTGTTCGCCATCAATATCGTCGACGATGCACAGCAAAAGCGAACGAGGCAAGCCTTCCTCCAATACAACAACAAGTTGACAAAGACAGAGCGATAATGCGGAGAAACAATAGCGCTCGTCTGCAGCTATTAAGAACCGTTTGTGGCGCAACCGCGAGCAGTTGTCGTCGCTTGACCCTTATCTCAAAAAACAAAAATAAAATAAGAACATCCTGGCAGCTTTGTCTCGTATTTCCAACCAATAATACGACTTGAGCAAAAACAATATACAGTTACAAGTAAGCATTGTTGTCTCATGGCAAATTCTACTGGTAGATTTGAAGCGGTTACGCAGCGCTTTTTTTCTTTTTCTTGGTATCTTTATGCACGTGCAAACGCGAACTATAGCATTCGCCGCTCTAAACGCGCCAGCATGGAGCGGTTCTTAGATCGCTCGAAATCTTCCAAGCGGTATTTTCCATAAGCAACCGTGTTGCGGAAAAATCAAATCAATTTGGTTCCCGCGCGGTCCAACTGTAAACCAGGTTCATCGTTGAAGCTTCCGTTATATGGACAAACGAAAGCATGGTATAATACCGACTAGGCTCCGTCTCACTTCAAGTCGGACCGCAACTGACGCTAGGATCCGCTGCAGCCAATCAAGCGGCGCCAAAAATGCAACGTCACGGCGCTTGTCGTTTTTGTGTGTTTGCTATATCACCGACTAAACCAATCACGCACAGTAAATATGTCCCACGATCCTGCGTTGTTTTTTTTTGTGCATGATTGGTGCGTGATTGGCGACCCGCAAAGACAACGAGGGCGCATGACGATGCATTTTTGGGGCTGCTTTATTTGCTCCATCGAATCCTATGCGGAGCGCAAGCTCGTCTGCTTCTTTGCAGAAGTTGCATGCCGTGACGTCAGAAGACGCCGAGCTCTGATTGGTTCTGCTTGAAGAATAGTCGGTAGACCTCAAGGCCAGCATGCTTTCAGGTCTACCCACTATCCTTTCAGTCAGAGCCAATCAGAACTCTGCGTCGTTCTGACGTCACCGCAACCCCTGCAAAAGAAGCAGACGAACTTGCGCCCCGGATAGCGTCTGTTGCGGTCGAACGCTGAGTGAAACGGGGTGATGGTTCCCCCATCACGTACAACTGGCGCGCGTGGCGTGCGCACACGTAGCTTCGAGATTCTTGCAAGATGCACTTGCTTTCCCACACATCCGAGGAGAGGCATGGTTGGAGGCCAGGGATGGGTAAAATACTTTTAAAAGATGTAGTTAAATACAAATAGAAAATACTTCGACAAAGATGTATTTAATTACAAATTTAACTACATCTTTAAGGAAAGGTATTCAAATACAAGACACAAACACAACGAGCGTATTTTATCACCTTCAAGTTTCTTTTTTTTTTCAAATACAATTTTGTTTTAGAAGTCCTAAGACTTAAATTTAACCCAGGTAAAAAAAATACCAAGCCCAAATAAAGTGTCGAGTTTATGTATACCAAGAATCGAGTGCTTGAGACAGAATGTCGGAGCTCTAAAAATAAAAGTTGTCATAACTTCTTAAGCGGATTCAACGCAATGACAAACAATGTGTTCAGTATAAGATTAATTTAAAAGGCTGAGTTGATGCATCAAAGCATCTTCGAACAACGTGCTGTCAATTCGACGCGTTTTAAGACATAAATACTTCGCCCAACCAAAACGGCACAAATTGTATTAATTCCCTGTTGTAATCTTACTGTTTTCCTCGATGTTTATTATGATCAAAGCGCAGCAAGTTTCATGTTCTTTGCATAAGACTCCCTTCGCGAAAAGTGCCCATGCACTATCCCATTTGATTGGGTAGAACAGCTGCCCGAAATTGTATTTCGGGCTGTACTTGAACTACTAAATTTTAAGTGTTTAAATTCAGTTGACAAATACATTCCCCAATGTGTAATTAAACGCGAAATACCAGATACTGAGGGTATTTGAAATACGCATTCCAAATATTGTATTTTAATTATACTGCATGCCCAGCCCTCTTGGAGGCCAACTGCCCTGCTTGCAAACTTCTGTAGATAGAGCGTCAAAACTCTTCATTCTTTGGTTGTCTATTTTAAAGCCCCTTCATGTTTCACGAGTAGTGCAAGGTGCGTCGATGCATGAGACACGTGCAACGTGCAGCCGTTGGGAGGACCATGACGGCACAGCCCAGCACGGAGCTAGATTTCAGACGCCAGGTTCTTTCCAGAAGTGGCGCGGCACGTGTCTCGAGCATTTCCACAACGGTGAATGGCGCCACTTTTCCCAGAATAGAGGGACTTTAGTCTTTTTGTGCGCATAGCGTCCTCTCTCACTTTGAGTTTATGGCTTATTCCACTTGTGAGAAGCCGACGCTACTAGCACGAGAGCGCGTGCTCCTCAGAGACCCTGAAAGCCAACACCTCGCTGTTGAAGCTTGTACTGCGCCTGTGGGATTAAAAAGAAGCTGAAACCCTTCTTTAAAAAAGTGGTATGTATGTTGATTCTAGCGTAGTTTTATTCTTCAAATCTGACTATTACGTTCGTTTTTCCCGAAGATTTAACTAAACGGGAGAAAACACGAAAAACCTCCGACCAGTCGTTACGTCAAAAGAGGATCTTTCGGCCACCAAGCAGCGTGTCGCTCGAGTGGCCCCGACGTGCAATTGCAAGCTTGCCGTGTTTTGACGACGTGAGCGATCAAAAGCGTCGCAGCGGTCGATTCTGACATGATTGGCCTAATGCTCACTATGACGTCAGCAGAGGATTTCCCATCGACGGAAATAAGAGTGATGTAGAACTCCAATGCTGATGGTGTTGGCAGTGTTGGGTTTCAGAGCGCAATGATTTCAAACTTCCACCATCATCGTTACAAACACCATCTAACTTGTTGTTCGCAGGGTAATGACCCTAGGAGAAGGAACCAGAGCCGTTTATACTGAGAGAGTTTGGCCAGTGGGCGGAGTTTGTTGCCCGCTAGAGCCAGCCGTATTTCGCGATAACACAAAATGGAGTTACTTCTTCGTCTTCTCCATTCCTAAGAAATCGGGTAGATTTCCTATGAGTCAGAGACACAAAATGGCGAACGGAAGTAGTCATCCCCCGGTTGTCACACTACGCTGCTGGGGTTGTCAGGTTGCCAAAATCTCCTTAAGAAGGCCAAACTCTCTCAGTATAAACGACTCTGGAAGGAACCATACGAGAGCGACACCTAAACATTTCGCCGCCAATATTCCCCCGCACTGACACTAGTTGTGACGTCTAGGGTGCCTCAATGTCCTTCTGCTTAGGGTGATGCCACCCTTTGCAGTACCCGATGCCGACAGCACGCGCTCACGGGTAAAATACAAATAAATTTACGAAAACAAAATGCCGCTATAGCACAGTCAGCGCCACAAACGCGTGCCGGGACACGCTCTTTCACGCGCTTCTGATCAAAAAAGAAAAGTAAAAGTGTGGGCCAAAATGGCCAGATGTCTCCACCCTAAGCAAAGCGTACATAAAGGCACCCTAGTGACGTCTTTTTCTGCCCTTTTTAACATAACAGGAGTGCGCGTGCACAGCTTTCATAGACGCTGAAGATGCGCGTGAGCGGAGATTCCGAAAGCTCCTTTTGTAAGGTCACGCTCCGGCAGGAATGCCTTCAGCGGTACCCTTGAAAATGATTTTCTGCAGCCTCCATGCACCAAATTATAAAAAACAAAAGTAATTTCGATATTCAAGATATTGAGATAGGTCAAATATAAGAAGATTTAGGTGCGTTTCCTCAAACACAAAACCGCTTCAGCCTCCATTCAAATTGAAACGAAGTATAACGATCGCCAATCGCACTCATGCCAACAACAAATTATTCATATAATAAAATTTCACGATTAAAACAAGCGAGTAGGCGAGCTCACGCAGAGATATACTGGCGTACGTGACTCAAACAGAGGTACTACTAAATACTGTGAAAAGTTAAGGAACTAGTCGAATGTTAAAAGTTTTTAGCCCTTAAATAAATGCTTTAGAAGAATGGGAAATATTGTCGCGTTAGTTTATTTACATTTATTTAAAGAAAGCAATGATAATTTTTATTAAACGAATGCCACGAATGTAATCCTTCTAGACCACCGAGTCTATGGGAGAACCTCATACTCGGTGTTTAAGTCTGCATAAATAAACAGTGCATCGCAGATGCATGTACGGTCAAGTCATCAGACCTTCGTATCTTATCCTCACCGCCAGTGTCATATTCTGACAATGTTTCAGCTTTCTGCAATGTGAAGTTTATTTATACGGCTCGGAATGCCGGGTCTCAGTTTTTCCCACGACTACGGCAATTACGTGTTTTAATAAAAACAAATGTAAGGAACCGTTACAAGCGGCGCTACCACACACATGTATCATACACAACATTCGGCTTGATCCGAGCTTCATATAAAGCGGCGTCTTAAACACACGCATAACAGAAATGTTACGATTCAATCGCAGAAAAATGCAAACATAATTTATTCATTTTTGTTAACTTCTAGAATAAATCAACTCCGACTTAATAGTATTGGCACAAAAAAATCAAAAAAAGAAGTCGTCGTTACGAACGAAAACGAGGTTATTTTAACGACCTCTCTCCCCAAAACGCGAACCCTAAATGGCACTTCCCCAGTCGGGAAAAAAAAGGTAATATATTCGTCGTACGAAACTTACGCTGACGGGAGTCGTTCGCTCCCGCCGTAATTAGTCGTCAGATTCGGCAATTTCCCCGCGCAGTCCCGCGCAGTCGCCACACCCTACCCTCCCTCCCGACGATCGCAGGTGTGACTCCTAATTGCGACCGATGACACATAGGACCGGAATATTCGCGGACGCCATGATTAACCCGTCTGTGTGTGCTTGGCGGACGTTCGGTATCCATCTGAAACGAGCTTGCTTCCGTCCGCCGTTCCCGATACGGGAGAATGGGGAACTGCGCCGCTGCGGGTTTCGGTAATTAGGGAAAGAGGACGGGGACACGGTCTATACACCGCTCACCCTTGGAGCTGACGCTGCAGTGGAGGCTACGTGCCCGTTGGGCGAATCATACGTCTCTGTTTCGCCACGTGATCACGCTCCCGCTCATGAACGCTCGCAGAGTGCGGGGTCAGGAGATGAAAGGGTGGCGTTTCATTGGTTCGGCGAGCGCATAGCTTCCACTGCACTGTCGGCTTAAGGGTTAACGGAGTACAATTTTTACGTCTCCTCTCTCCCTTCGTTTTCTGACCGGCTCAAAGTCCAGCTCGATTTGGATCGCGGTGTCAGCTACAACTCGTTCGAACCCAACTCGTCTCCTGGTGCAAGGCGCGGCGCTGCGTTCACTGCGAGCCATTAAAAGTTGGGTGACGAATTGTTTCTTCGTTTCGTTTTTTTTTCGACGACGCCGGCCTCCGGATTTGACGAGATTGCTGACGCTGATTGGCTGATTGGCTGTCTTCTGCGCTGTCTTGCGTTTAGGTGCGATGATTATTTTCGGGAGATTTAAGCTCCGCAGATTTGACGCTTATGTGTATTGTAACGTATCCACTTTATAAACCAAAACGAAAAAGAAAAGACTAGGTCCGAAGGATGGGGAATCAGAATCGCCGATTACGAAAGTTGCTGTGGATCAAATACGAAATGTATTTGTCGAGAACAAATAGAGGCAGCGGGTATACAGGGAAAACAAGGGCGGCACCTGTGTAACTTATAGCTGGAATAATAGTTCCCGAAAGAATTTATTACGTGTGTGTTAACAAGTAAACTTTCAGAAATGTGCTGTTTGCGACTCTGTTTGCGCAAACCCGTTTTCGGACATTTATTTTTTCAGTGTACTTTGGAAGGGTATATTGGCGGGCATAAAAATGTACCACTTAGGTTAGTACTCCATCTGAGCAATTTATACCACTACAGTAGTTTTGATGAGAGTCTTTCAAAACTAGAATGAAAATCAAAAATGAAAACCCGTGTTGGCTTGTTTGCGTTAACAGTGTCGAGGAGCACACATTCTTTCATCCCCGCTGAACCCACTCAGGATCTAATCAATCAAAAAACAATATATTCTTGAAAAAAAAATTAACCTAGGGAGTTGCGCAATCCGTAAAAACCGTAACCCACAAAACCCATGTCCTATTTGAACATCAAGAAGATAGTTTTTTTTTTTTTGCGCTCCTTAGAGGATTTCGATTGAGCGTAATTTGCCCGTGACATGCTTTCCTTGAAGTCATCGCCCGTATTGTTTAATAGCGCAGATTGCGCACCCAAAGAGATGCGGCAATGTGGTCTTTATACATCTTTATTATACTCCAAATATGTTCGCAAAAAAACAAAACATCAATCGATTAAAACACTACAAACAAATTACCTAGCTTTACAGATTTAGGGACATTGGAACCAGTAATCTCATTCTGATATTTTAAATATAATGCTTTTTTTATTCCCACGCTTAATAATACTCGAAGTCTAAATACTGACAACAATAAATAATATGTTGAATTGTTTTCTCCTGTCTCAACTTCATTCACCACTTCCAACAGCTTGGCTTCATAAGATCTTCACTACACTGCATCAAAGCCGACGCGAGTAGCGCGAACAAGTCCAGAACCCTAGCCAGAAACCACGAATAACATTAGCCCTTAAACCCGCGGCTCGGATAAACCAACAAACAGCCCAACATAACCGGTCACTTGCAACTAAAAATAAAACAAAAAAACACACATTTACTCGCTGTAACCCTCCAAGACCAGAAGGAGAGCTCCCTCGATGCCTTCGTCCAGGGACCCAGAGGAGGCCATCCTCGAAGCACGTCCGCACCATCCTCTGCCCGAGAAGAGAGTGCCCCACTCGCTTGTAAAGCGTGATTAGCTCCGGCGTAAGAGCTTTGCCGCGCTGCGTTCTTCTTCGTTAGTCCTCCGAGACTTATGAGGTCCTCCAGAGTCCTCTCACGCCCACGGAATATCGACGTCTTCACGCTGCCGGCCCTTTCTTGCCCCGCTCTTGCCACAAGAGGCCTCGCGTGGCCGGTGGAGGCCACTCGCCGAGGCGGCGACTATCCGCGGACTTAGCCGTCTGCAAATATTACTTCCGCCGAGTAAAGAAGCGCGCGCGTGACTCTTGTTAGATGTCTCGAAGAAAGCTCTTCTCCCTGGAGCCGTCGGCTGTGTCTTGGGCGAAGTCGGTAGTTCGGAGTTGAAAGCATCTGTATTTTATGCGCGAATGTTCGTGTTCGACTTTGAGTGTTTGCGTTATTAAATGGGCGGTGCAACGATCTTGCACTGTCAGTAAATACTGCGTATGTATACCTTATTCACACGCTTATAAAGGTACCTTTGGCTAAGGGACCGTTATGGCCGCTGGCGTTTCAGTTCGCGACCCTCCGCGCGTGGTATGTGCTCGCGAAGCTAGAGGGCGGTTTGATTTGCCGATTGCAAAGAGACCCGCGTTAAAGGGAATCGAAAAGGTTCTTAAAAGACACGAGTTACAGGTGAATTCTAGCGTATTTTTGTCCTGTCCGTTTGATTATCACGAGCATTTGACCTCAGCAAATAGAAAGATGTCTGATAATCGAAAAACCAACTAATGGGTCTGACGTCATACCCAGAGAGTTTCAAATGCCTTGCGCGTGCCGCTTGCGAGGGAACGCGTGCACTGCTCGCGACTGCTCGGGTAAAGCGTAAAACCATAGCCTCCTCTATACTCACAAAACCTGGCAGTTCGACGACGGAGCCACAGAGTGCCCGGTCGCAGATTTGGAACGCGAGGATCTGGTAGCATAGAGCATTTCTCGGGGAGCCTGGACGTCAGCGCACAGCTTTTGCAGCGGCCAGGACCCGAAACATGGTTTTCAAACCCGACGAGAAAAGAAGCGGTAGCGCGAAGAACGCGAGGAGCACGAGCGGGCATTTCATCGCTCGGGAGAAGTGTGTTTCGGCGTCTCGCCGCAGCGGGGCGCCCATTTCATGCCTCTCCTCTCTTTCGTTGTCTGCCGCACTATACCTTTTCACTTTCGGCGGCCGCGTATCGGGGCGATCTGCTAGGCTTTGTCAGTATAGAGGAGGCTATGGTGAAACACATGTGAGGCGAAACATATTGACAGCCGTTGCTGTCAGTGGTGGTTTCTGGAGTTACGCCGCGCGGTGGTGCCATGAGACGCCATTTTTGCTCACATTTGTTTCACGCTGAATAATTACGCAAGGTATGGAAATGTTAAAATCTCCGTATAATTCGCCATGACTATAACAGATAACGCTACGGGAAGAAGGGGCTTCAGCGCCATTTTAAAAGCGCTGCTGTGGCTACTTGGCGCATTAATCTGAAATATAATATTAATATTCGTAATCCTGAGGCCAAATAAAGATGACGTGGGTGTTTTTTTCTTTTTTAAATTCAGGACTGCTTCATTTTTTTTTAAATATACAGGTATACGGGCCGTGTGAATTGGGTATAAAACTTTTTCATTGATGTTAATACCCTAAGAAACACATGTTAATTTTCTCCTTCCCTGCAATGACAATTGCAGAAACGTTTAGGAAAAAACAGGCCAATATTCCGCCTCTCAACTGGTAGTGAGAAAAAACGACAACGTTGTATGGGACCGATTATATTGCCGCGCGCGCAGCTGGCCAAGTAGGCAGCGCGGACGTGGCCTAAGGCCTGGTTCACACTTACAGCTAATCCGCTGCCGCCGAAGCGGAATCTGCCGCGGCAATGCACAGTGGACGCTACGCCCGGCGGTTGAATTCTTGCAGATTCGCCCGCCGATTCGCAAGTGTGAACCAGGCCTAACGGTTATCGTGATTGCCTCCCACGCGAAGAGCCAGGGTTCGATTCCTGAGAGCGACGAGTCTTCTGTTTGTTCTTGCAATTTAGTGTTCTGGTAAATTCGAGAATCCTGTTGCTTGTTCGAGGTCCGAGTGTTCTACGTGCCAAACTTTCTACACCGATTGTTCCAGAAGCCCACGCGTGTTCATAAGGGGCTCCGCGTGCCGAGCCGCAGTCAGTCTCGCCCAGCGTTCGATCCTGCTGTTACGCCGAATTCGACGCCCGCGACGCTCTGTTGTTATCTTCTATTCCCTTTTTTGTTTTGGGCTCAAGTACGCCCCATTAAATGTTTATTTATTCTTGTTTACTTATTGTTCTTTTGGTCACCACCCCTGACAATATTAAGCGAATGTTTTTTTTTTGTTTTTCTTTTGCCAACGTATCGCGGTCACCAAGGACCAAGGCACGCACCGAGTTCCAGACATTAGAGAGTTTTAGTAGATCGTGTTTTCCGGCCACGCTGTTTCTAGTGGGAGCTCGCGCTGCCACTTCGATGCATGCTTTAAAGCGTGCGCCCGTAGAGGTAGCGGCCCTTCAAAAACGATCTACTAAAACTTCTTATTGTTAAGGTTCGGCTATTCGCGTCATTGTAGTGATCGGGCACGAGCGACCACCCGATTACTTCTTCAGCCATTGAATATCAATGAGCTCAAACCGAATGCTCAAGCAATGCTTGCGTTCAGATCGTTGAGGAGCATTCAAAATCGTCACACTGGGAACTATGCCAGCACTGGGGCACCTGGGCTGCGTATCAGGTTTTGTGAGGTGGAGCTGAAAGAAGAGGTCAGCTTGCATTCTTGAAATTACTCAGAAAAGAAAACAAGACTCCTAGAAATTGTCGTTGCGTGGGAGTATACTTGGGTACCAGTAGTGCACGGAAGCTTCTTTGATGTGAAAATTTTTCCCACTAAATACTGTTCCGCTGCCCCTTTAATGTACTTTATACCATAATCATTGTCCAAAGCTTCACGTTTAGTTTTCCAAACTTTGGGTTTTGGCATATTGCATCTGTAATAGCTAGTAGAATATTAATTGGTTGATGTCGCAGTTTACATTTATGTTACTTGTTTTAGAGATTTGCCAGGAACTCAGGATCTTCAGGAGAAAAATACTTCACAAACAAGGTGGACGTTTTCGTGTGAAAAACCAAGCTTTTTTCGGAAGCATGGCTCTAGTCAGACATCTACGACCCATGTCAGATGTAACAAATAATAGGTTTTTGGACGACACAAGTAAGCGACCAACCGATTACACAGCAATGACGAACCCAGAAAATTTACTCAACCTCCTTTTGTTTTCTAAAAATCAGGACTACTCTCCCTGCGTTAGGAAAAAAAGAATAAGTGACTGTCCGTGGAGGCAAAATCATCTCCACACATTATTGCAACTTCTTAATGTATGACAAAACTTTTAGCTAGCCATTCTGATGACTAGTAACAAAAATTAAGATCCATAGTTTTACCTTCTAGAAACTCGCCCAAAAATATAAGCGTTACTACAACTATATATTTTTCCCATTTTTTTGTGCAACTGTTTTGTAAACTCACACGGAGGAAAAAAAAATGCAAACTAAGAATTCATAACGATTTCGTTCATAATAACAACATATTTCATTATTTAACGGCAGTACAACTATTGGACTCTATGGTATAAGCAAGCCTGTACAATACTCGGAAATGATGAACTATAAGTTCAAAATCAGCACCGAAAGATAAAAATTACACCATCTTCCCGAGGGGAATTATGGGGTGATGCGGAGCATCGTGTTGGTTCCGAGGAAAGAGTCAGTTGCGTGCTGACGTCGAGAGATGGCGCCACCGACTGCCCTAGCGTTGCCCCCTACGCGAGCCTTCGTCGCGGCTCGCGGCAGAGAAACTTGGAACGCTCGCAGCTCGCCGTTTATTTTTTTTTTCACACTTGAAGGAGAGGAGACTAGAGGAGGAGGAGTTGCGCGTGCGCGCGCGGTGTGAGTAGAGAGCGAACGCACGCGCAGTGCGCGCAGCTGGTAGAGAGAGAGAGAGCGGAGAGAGTAACGCGCAGCTGTTGGAGAGAGGGAAGGAGGAGAGTTGCGCGTGCGTAGTGTGAGTGCGGACTACAAGGCCGCGGGACATAGACCTGAGCAAGAGATGCTCCGCATCTAAAACGGTCCCGTTCCCGCGTCACCATGATATAGAACTCTTCACAAGTCTCACCATACACCAACTCGTCCAGCGCCACCTGCATTGTCAAAATACCGTGTTCCCTCGAGAAAATGAAGCCCGACTTCACGGCAGCATATAGTAACCACGCAACGCAAAAAGCTCCAATTCTGTGTGAATCTCACGCTATTGTGGTGGTGATAAAATACGACAGTCTGACAACATAGCGTCACCTAGGTCAAAAGATGCAAGAGCTAAACAAAATTTCTCGACGAGCCGACGTTCACCTAAGCTCAATATTGATGGAACCAAGAAATTACTTGTCGAGGGCACTTCTAGTATTTAATACAGTAAAAAAAAACATCTTGCCAGCAAGAAAATCGACATAATTTTCCTTTTGGTGGCATTCTTTTTTTTTTCTTCTTCTTTATTGAAATAATTGTTACAATTGCTCACAAGGCCATTTTTGGTATGGCTCATGTTTGGCGTAAGTGGACTTCGCCACACAGATATGTATACATATATCTATATCATATATATTTTTTTTAATCTTTCAGTCCGGCAAACGTAGAGTTGTCGAAACTTTCGCATGTTATCACCACCGCCAGCCTTACATTCATACGAAGTTTCAGCATTCTTACGATGCGTAGTTTATTCACGCGGACCGAAAAATCCTGGTTTTTTCCTCTCGGCCACGAACTCGGTATAGTTTTTTTTCTTTTTTCAGCATACGGACGCGAATAATCAGGCTGTCAATGAGTCTAACACCGATAACAGCGAGTGCCGCTCTGTGGGGGCTTAATGAGCTCTAGTGGTTCGCACAACTCGCTCCTTCACGCACGCTGCTTCAGCTGCCGCTACAACAACACCAGACATGCCGTCCTCCTCCAGGTCCTTATCTCTTATCTCTGTTTGTCTACACATCGGCACACACACACTCACGCACGCACTCACAGATTCGTTCGCTCGCGGGAGGGTATGCGGGACAGTCTTTAACAAGCAGTTCCTATCGGAGACCGTAATTCCCCACTCATTTTCTCGACCACCTCTTCTTGAGACTGAAGAGCGTCGAATGGACGATACCGTTGGGTCACTACTCCTTTATGCAGATAAACCGACGCTCGGTTGGCCCGAGTGTAGAAACAAGGAAGTGCTGCTAATGTTGGTATGCCTCTATAGAGTGCAGAAAGAAGGAGATGGGAGAGAGTGAGAGAGCTGCGCTAAGTTCCTTCTGTGGCAATGTGCCTGTGGATTACGCCGGAGAGCAAATAGCAGCCAGAGCGATGGCATTAGAGATTGGAGTTTGCGCGAATTTCTTTCTCAAAACTTCCGCAAATATAGAAGTATTTTTTTTTCTGGCATTGAGACTTATTAATTTGGGTTTAATAGAAGGTGATAGTGGATGATGACTCCTAGAAAAGCCTTACAAAATTAGAAGCCATACAGACAATGTGCATATAGTGACATGTTGAAAATGTATTGCAACGGTAAGTGATGTTAGAAGAGTCATGTTCCTTCAATACAAGTATAATGTGCTTCTTTATTTATTTAATTTTGACTGAGAAGTCTCAGGATGCGAGTTGATAGAACTATGGCTTTTAAAAGATCAGTTCTGTATTCATTAATAAAGATAATGGCATACGTGACTGTTAAGGTGTGCATTGGTACCATCAATTTTGTCGGAAGTACAGGTTCATCCACACGTTCAGTTGTTTCTTTATATTTTTGTTACGTTTCGCGACCACACCTAGATAAGCAAGTAATAAATTATAATATTTTCGAGTTGCGATTAGTCTAAATACATTCTTGCGAGCAATCTTTAAAAAAAAGAAGAAACGAATCTTTATGAAGTGTCGAGATGCTTGCTATTTCCGTGTATTAAATCAATACGATCACCAGGTTGCTTTATTTTTTCGCGATGTTTAGAATTCCGAAAAAAACAAAAGAAGTGAACCGATTTCCGTCCGTTATAACTGCGGTGGTTTATAATTTTTGAGAATAAATGACTTTTTTCTTAGTGCGACTTATTTCTACTGCGGTTACTGAAACAGGAAACTACTATGGCACATTACGTAGGTACGTACACAAATACCTTGTATATTTGTGTGCCCATTCAATTTATAGAGAACAATGCCGATGCAGAACTTTATATGGTCCGACTATTCTATAGGCATCTAGAACGCGGAGGCTTCACAAGAAAGATACGGAGAACAGCTGCAAAATCGCGAGCAATAATTTCTTCCGTGCGTGATGTGTTCTCGTGCATATTGTATTATGAAAACAAAATCGCCTCTATGATGAAATGAATCACGGGTTCTTTTGTACTAGAATAGTCACAGGCGATATGAACGCAGATGGCTTACAAATGCATAGAACACCTATCTCTATGTATGTAAAATGATGTGGCAAGCAACTGACACCCCCGACATCAACAATAGTTTTGGAAAGCAAAACAATTTGATCATGCACTCATAATAACTCGGGGCTTTAATTGAGACAGCGGAAATTAGGGCTAATACTTGCATTTTTGTAACAGTTATAATCCACTCCTCACCTCGATTTCTGTACATCTATGTCATTGTACCGTCATCAATTGAACAACCTTGTAATTTACTCATAACTTTTTTTTTCGTGAATGAATATCTTATTGTAACAAGTGTTCTTTTTTTGATTATGTAGAACACGAGAGAAGAGCGCTGTAGTTGTTTTGGGGCACTGAAAATAAAGACATTATGATTATTAATATTATTATTATAAATATACCACTTCTCTACAGAAGCTAATTGGAACGTCATTCAAGAGCTTGATGAGATTAATGAACAGGTTCGCGCAATGACCGGTGTGGCTAAACGGGGCATGGTGAAGTATATATACCTCAAAAAAGGTCTCACAACAAAAGTGTCCCCCGTGGTTTTCAGCAGAGCTGGTGAAGAGCCTAAAAAGGAAGAATTACGCTCACAAAATCTATGTTACAAAAGGGATGCTCTCTTGATAGGACGGATGCTTGGGCGACTTGGTGAACCATATTCTACGGTGACAGTGCAGATATATAATCACACACCAGATAACTCAGAAAGACAGCGAGTGTGCTTGTCTTTCTGAGTATCTGGTGTGTGATTGTTTCTCTGCGCTGTTACCGGGGGAGTGGGGGGGGGTAGAATATGTTTGCTTGGTACGAGAAGTTTAGTCGATTAAGGAAACGCACCAAGGCTCTGCTCAAGGTGGATCGGCACAGGTACACGGACAATGTGGAGGATAGTCTCTGGCGGAATCCGAATGAAGTTTGGCGCTACGTAAGTAGCAGGTTTGAACAAAAAGAGAAGTCCAGAATAACGTTAGTTCAAAGCGAGCGATTTATTACACATCCAGCGAATATTGCAAACACGTTTGCAGCTCTTTTAGTTCCGTTTACAAATGCATACCGTAAGCGAGATTGTCCTGATGAGTGGATATCTCCCTCGACGTTTTTTCTGGGGTCGGTAATACGGTGTCAGATGTCCTGGTTGCCATGAAGAAGCTCAGTAATTCAATGTCTGTGGGTCCTGACAATAATCCTGGTCCCACTGTTAGAACCATACGCGGATTTGTTCGTACCTACGCTAGCAACTCGTCTTCAGAGTACTAAAATGCGGTGTATTTCCAGAGTTATGGAAAACGACTAACGTTGTACCGGTTTATAAATCTGAGGAAAAAATAGGAGGTCTCGAACTACCGACCTGTATCGCTTTGTGCGTTTCCGAAGGTTTTTAAAGCTGTGGTACACTTATATTTGTCTTACATTTTTTAAACATCATTGTCGCATGTCAGCACGGCTTTATGCCGGGCTCGGTACACAGTAACCAATTTAACGTGTTTTATGAATATCGCTGGACCCATGTGAGTAAGCGCAGTCAGCTTGATGTGATTTATTTTGACTTGAGCAAGGCATTCGATTTAGTAGACCATAATCTTCTCTTGAACAAATTACAGCGAGTGGTAGTGAGGGAATCATTGCTTGTTTGGTTTTGTTGTTACCTAAGAGATCGCCAGAATAGAGGTTGAATTGAGGTGTGTACTCTTCTTCGTATCACGCCACTTCTGGTGTTTCCCAGGGCTCAGTTCTGGTACCCCTATTGTTCATATTGTTCGTCAATAATGGACAGTCATGCCTATCCTACTAATCCGTTCTTCAGTTTACCGATGATATTAAGATATTTCGAGAAATTCAGTCAGAGGCGGTCTGCCACGAGCTGCAGGGAGATATAGAAAGAATTGGATACTGGTGCTCGGTCCATAATTTAGTGTTCAATAGAACAAAAAGAAAGTTGTCACCTACAGTCGCAGTACGGGACAAATTATGTTCCCCTACGAAAAGGAGTCCGAGAGAATTGCGCGGACGAAAACAGTTCGAGATCTGGGTGTTTATTTCGACTCAAATCTAAAGTTTCGCTCTCATGTAGAGCGAACATTTGTTACTGCTATGAAAACGCTAGGAGTGATTAGCCGTATAACGAGTGAATTCTTGCAGCCGTTTGTATTCATTACACTTTTTAAAAGTGTTTACCGATCCCGCTTGGAATATACATCTGTAGTCTGGAACGGGTTGACGAGATCTAATGAAACTTCACTTGACCTCGTTCAAAATAAATTCGCCTACATTCTTAATTACCACTACTTGCGAAACGAGCCATACAGTTATTCCAGTGTTTGTAGCCTCTACAAAATCAATCACTTTATCAGTGCAGGCTGTCTGCTGACATTTTATTTCTCTTCAAATATTTACACGGCAAGATATGATTATCCTGAGATTCTATCATCTATTTCATTGCGTGTGCCACACTACAGCACTGTGTCTAGTAGCCCATTTTATCCCCCTGTGGCAAATATGTTCAACTCTGTCACCCGCATGCAACCGAACTGCAATGACTTCGCCGAAAAATTAGACCTATTCAAAGACAGCATTTCAGGTCTTCGAGTGTCATTAAGGCTATTGTAACGCAATTGATAAGGTTTCTTTTTTTATTTTGCCACGGTTGTTTCTGAAGCAAATGAGTGAATCTACTTCTATGGACTGATTGGATGTGCATTTATCTGCATTAATATGTGTCTTCACTTATCTTGCGTTCATTGTCTTCGTGTCGCTTTTTATGCCTTTTTACGCCTTGATATCCCTCTTATGTTTATATTTTGTGCCTCAGTGTTTTCCTCGTGTTTCAACAAAAAGGCCACTGGCTGTTCTTGAACACGCAATAAACATTACAATATATTATTATTATTAATAATATTATAATAGTCTGATATTAACAGAGCAGCACCGTTTACATGAAGTGTGTTGATGCAAGCATCAGATCATGACGGAGTTACAACGCAAAAATCACGAGCTTTATGTAACAACACACTTAGGATTTTTCCCTCGTTGTTTAGCTATATATCTTTCTTTTAATAATCGCGACTTTTATTGTTTAGGCCAGAAGCCCTGATTTTGAGCTTTATTTTAATGCCTCCCAACAAAACGTTGAAGCAGCAATAAAACTTAACCAATTGTCGGAAATTAACAAAATAAGCGCAAACTTGCAGTCGTAAATGAAACTTGATGAGTTTAATGGCAACCGAGGTTAACATATGTAAACTGTTAGGCAACTTTTTTTAATAAACTTTTCATTTCAAAAATTGTTTTCAAATTTTTGAATCAGTTTTGCTGCTAGAGTAATAAGGCGGTACTTGTTGCATAATTATGTAAGAAAATTTCTTAGTAAAAACAAACTATGATGTAACGGCGTGAAACGTTCATTGCCGCGAAGAACACGCATTACTTGGTCATCCATTCATTTGTTCATTCATTCATTCATTCATTCATTATTCTTCAAGAGAGGAAACGACTTAATTTTATTTTTCAAGGTAATAATTTCTTGCGAACTTCGCGACATATATAATTTCGCAAATAATCCAACACGCGAATATATCACACCATGGCAAAGACATAGCATATCACTCGAAATTACGAAATTTTTGCCGGCAAACTGCGCGTCAAACTCACACTTGGCAAAGTTTGAGAAATACTGAGCTCGCGAAAATAATGTGGTTTACAGTATTCAATAATATATAAATACATTTATGCGAAAACTACTGTAAGAAGCAACATTCTACTTTTTTTTATTCGCTCATTTATCTTTGCGTTTAGTTTGCGGTCTTACGAACAGCCATCTCATAAGAATGCTCTACAATATAAAAATTGGTCAAAGACGGCTGGTGCATTCTGCAACCTAAAAATAAAATTGCAGCACATTTAGACTGTCAACCGTCGTTTGTCACGACGAATGTACGCTACTCGCAGCTCCTGCAACCTGGCTTCTCACCGATAATTATCTGCTTCGCGCTTTAGCTAGCCAACAAAAACTTAATTGATGTCGTCATCAATAGACTTTTTTTTCCAATTGTGCGCGGAATCTAGTGTCTCCTGAGCAAATTACCTGAGTCCACCATTGTTTTGGCCGGCACGCACTTCGAGCATTTATAGGACACGTGGTGGCCGAACGGCACTTGGCGTAAACTCGGCCAAGCTCTGGTCGAGAACGGCTACCGCGCCAGCGTTCGGCGAAGCCTCGAATCCAGTCATACGCTTCGAGCTTCTTGGCCAAGGAATGGCAACTGCAAATGTTGCTTGATGGGTATCCAAAAGGTCTATTATATGGTTGTATAGCTTTCGAGTTCACCGTGTTTGTTAGGAATTGGCTCAGTCACTTTGGCTGGAATCGGTGATTATCGTTTGCTTATATAAAATTTAAATAATTCACGCCACTCTTTTTTTTTCTGAAACTTTGCGTCACTTTTTTGATATACTTTTTATAATGAAAATATCGAGTTTTGCTCAAATTCACTTTAGACTTTGACTTTGACTTTAAATTTGACTTTAACTTTAACTTTGACTTGGACTTAAAGAGCGGCAAAGATGCCCAATAAATTGTTGGGCGTCACACGCTCATTTAGCTGGCTTTCACTAACACGTGGATTGCGTCAGAAAAGAAAGCGTGTGCAACAACAATGAAAGTGGAGCAATTACTTACGTCACCGGAATGTCATCGCCGATGCGTGCTATCAAGAAAGATAGTAAGAAAGTGCACAACTAAGGCGACACGGATGAGCCGTATCTTAAAACGTACTTCATCAAGTCCCGACGCCCAATCTAGATAATAAAGTGAAGCGACGTCCCTTGTATCGCAGAATGTGACAGGCTACTCAATTGTTCTCGCCCTTGTTTCTGAGTAGGCTGACATTGTCAATCGCAGCAACGAGGAGAATAGAAATCAGTGGAACTGTAACCCTAGTGGTCCTAGATTTGGCCCAGCCCAGCAAACTGGTTGAAGATGTGAAAAAATATCCTATACAGAATTCAGTGTGACAACCTCGATCATTAATTTAACTGGAGTGTGTGACTATTTTGTCACGTTAATGGCGACTCAGCTGTGTCTGATGATGAAAAAACCGTTAGCAACTTTTACCTATAAAGCCCGTAAATGCATGGAACGCAATATTTGATTAGCGATTGTACAAATTTGTTTAGAACGTAAATAGTCGTTTCAGTGAGTGAACGATGAACATGCTTATTAACTTCTAGCATGGAAAGTGGCGTCACGTGACATGACGTCAGCGGTGTCAAGTCGTGACGTCGTCAAGTCGTGACGTATTCAACCGAAATATTAACGGACAGATAGACAGACGGGCGGACGAACAAATTTCGGTGCATTCAAGACGTCAGCACAATAGGAACCACACATTGGACGTGAGTGCTTCGTCAGCGAGTTGTTGGAAGCAGGGTCAATCAATATATATTGGCACACACTCGAATCATCGCACGATTCTTTAGCTGACTGCGTCTACTCCACAGCCTGTTTGAACAATTGGAATTGCAATTATTGAAAGGGACACTGATAGGGTATTCATGCTCGCCAAGGTTTTTATTTGTACGTGACATATGAGGGCCCCACTACTCAGAACACCATTTGTGGCTCGAAATTCGTTTTCTTTCACCCGAAAACCGCGGATCGAAAACTGGCCGGTTTGAGTCGCACTCACTCTCTTCTCCGTGGTCACGTGCCGTTTTCTATGGTTTACGACACAACCACCAAAGATAATCAAAGTCGTGGGTCATCGAAAGGCATACACTCAATACTACAAAACAAACAAAATATGATACCCGTTTCTTTTTTTTCTTTTTTGGGGGGGGGGGGGGGGGTTAAAAAGCTGCAAATACGTTGATTGAAATAAAAAAGATTGCACAGCCACGTGACTTCCAGTAACTTTATCCTCTAGATTTCCTCTTTCTCCCCGGTCCAGTTTAGGTTTCTGTTTCGAGCAGTTACGTTTTGTTTTTTATTTTATTAAAAATATACTTGACGCTGTAGCATCATATTGATTGGGTAGTCTTCTAACGCCATAATAAATCGCCGAGCAAAAAATAAATTTGGTTTGTTTGTGGGGGGGAGATTCAGTTGTCAGATTTCTTTAAGAGCGGACAGCTAGCAAGAAAAAATATAATATGTTGAGAAGAAAAGTTTGTCGGTGCCCGTGTAAATGTTACCCTATTTTTATAGTCATGTCGGCAGATATGCTTTAATTTGAACCGCTAGATGGCATTGGCTTTTGAAGGGGACAAAGAGGACGTGTTGCACGCTCACTGTTCCCGCGCATATTGCATCTTGGATAGCCATAACGTTATTTCAACTTTCTCGTTAGTTCGGCGTCTTTCTCGGATAGGGGCGAGGTATGTAGCTAAATACTTTAATGTCAACTAAACTCAATCGCATGCTTGATATTCTATGTTAGTATCTTAGTCGAACTTAACCCCTCATCCACGATTTGTGCTAGAAATATTATATTTGTTACTTCAAGAAAAGAGGCTGTAACCGAAGATAAAATATTTTCTTAAGTAAAGGTGTATTGGATTTTTTTCTGATCGAGTAGTACAATCTAACGCCCAACTGGCAGTATCTTCCCCGTATAATTTTATTGGTCTTATGGTTGCATGTCAGTCGTAACCCAAGTAGGGAATAATGATTAACCCCAAATAAGTTTTGAAAGCAATTCCTCAACAAGAAAACTCGTCCTTGCATTCCACCTCTAGATGCATGCAGTCTCAAAATATAATATTTCTAAAAAAAACGTCCGTTCTCGCATCACTCCACTCCCGTCTCCAATGGCCTCCCAAAGTAACCAGAGTCAATCGAGGAAATATGTAATCTGATCTAAGCGGCACTCTCATCATCAGGAGGGCATAGTCGCGGGAGTCCCTTCCAAGAGGGGAGCACGGTCCTCCACCGTTCAGCAGCGGCGCAGAGGACGACTCGCCTAGAGTGCGCGATCCTCGACTCACGAGTGGGGATTAGCAGGGCCCCAAGAGTGGCATCAGGAGGACCCTCCAAGGGTACTCCTAGTCAGCATCCTTCTTTCTCGAGCCTCCAGAACTGGAGCTTGACTTCTGTCGCTCGGGGGCTCGTCGTTCGTTGCGAAGCTCCCCGACGCAGAGGACAACCGATCGTGTAACACCTGGGATCCATCGGCGACAATGGCAAATTGTCGGAAACTGGGGAACCATTGCGCATCCGGCGCGACTCTTGGCGCGCTCGCGCCTTTCAACGCGGTCCCTCTCATTTGTCGTCCCCAATGTGCGCGCCTCCTTTTCGCCAAGGGGGAAGGCTTTATTTCAAGCGGGTCTCTGTGCAGAATACTCACTCCCACATTTTGCAACGCCAGCTGTCGACGACGAGGGGTGGCGATCAGGCCCTTGGTTTTCCTCGGGGAAGGGAGGGCTGGCGACGGCCGCTACGGTGGCTGTACGGTGGCTGGCGGGTGACAGAATACATATTTGGGCCGATCCCTGGGCAGAAAGCTCGCGGTGCAACTACTCTCGGCATAAAGAGGGATAGAGGGGAGGGGGCAGTCAAAAAAAGAAAGCGGTCATGAATTGATAGCCAGCTCCTGTTTTGAATGCGAGTTCCATGGTTCTCCCCAGTCCTGGACCTCGAGCTGTCCTTGCCGAAAGAAACTGCGCGCGGCGCGGCGGGCCAGGAGACACTTTGTGAAAAAAATCATTACCCATTCCGGACGGAGGGTGGCTGAGGGGGACTGGGGGGTTGAAAAGACGGAGAAGGGGGTGGGGGAGACTCTTATGCTCGACATAAAAATCCGACAAACCCCTCGTCATTCTGGAGCCCTCTCACTCGAGTCAAGGGTGGGGAAAGCGTCACTCCCCATTGGTGGAGAGCCCCGCGATCGATGAACCAATGGGGAGCTCCCTAAGACGGGCCAATTGACGTGGCCACGAGAGAGCCCGCCTCGCTGCTTTTCGGGCCGAAAAGTGGGGGTGTTATTGATGA